>OX335681.1:19340000-19600000 GCA_946894065.1 Acleris literana
CATGGGCGAGTCCGACTCTCACTTGGCCGCTTATTTATCTAAGTACCTACATGAGAACAACAAAATGAGGTAAAGTCAGTGGATATGCGAGCGACGATCAGGTAACGTATATAACTTCGATACATGAAGTGCTGTGTTTGCACATTCAAGTGAGATTGGGACGCCATGTTTGACTTTTTCCGAGAACGGAGGCGTTTATTAGGGAAAGATCTACGGGCAGCTAAGATCTAGGTAGATACCTATTTGTGGCATTATCTATTTAAAGGGACCTTATGGCGGTTGGCGCTTCCGCCATTATTAAAGATGCTCCGATAAAAATACAACGTCGCGTGACGCAGTGCGGCGTAAGCGCCGTCCGCCATAAGGTCCCTTTAGATAGGATAACGTCACATTTGATGATTGGCTAGTTCGAAGCGCTAGGTATTTAAGATTCATATAACTGCTAGTAAAAAAGGCCTGACGTGGCTAATTTACTGAACAAATTTGAATTTGAACTTTACAAATTAAACAGATTACATTGTTTGTTTGTTTGTTCCGTCATCACTGTTCAACTCCTCAACCATATGTGTACACTTTACTACCTTGTCACGTTAATCGCTGTGACAATTCATGTATGGCAGTTTAAACATGACATTAAATAGACAAGGTACTAAAATTTGTACACATATTTATGAACTCGATTGTACTTTAACCTCCGGAGACAGACATAGAGTGCCTTTCGTCCCGGAAAACCAAAGAGTTCCTGAGAGAAAAGCGATAAACAACTTCTGCGTGATGTGACGAGTTGAGTTTGACAGGTAGGTTCAGTTCAGATAGTCTTAGGGCCGGTACACACGGACTGCATTTGAACTACCATTTTGCAGCTGGGTTGCAGTCCAAATGCTGTCCGTCTGAACCGGCCCTTAAATATGAATTAACTTTATTTTTCGCTTTTAGAGCATGTTATTGGAACTATTGCGACTACTTCCGGTGCATACGCCTCCTCCCCGGCGACCCGGACTGTGACATATTTAAAAAGTACTTCGAGACGATCTGTCCCAATTTTTGGATCGAGCACTGGGACGATTTGAGAAAAAAAGGAGCGTTCCCAGGACCTTTATAATTCAAGTACCTGTATTAGTTTAAAAAAAAGTTTTTAATCACATGGTCTTGGGACTTCTGGTTACAGATCCAGTCTTTGCAAAGGACCGGGTGAAAGGTAGGTCTGGGGCACGTTTTATAAAGCTACAAATGACAGGTTACAAGTTTCCATTTGACAGTACCTCGACCAATGACAAACAGCCGTTTGAGCAGTGTTGCCAGTTTAGACCTGTAAAATTGTTGCTCGTAGCTTTATAAAACGTGCTTTATAACTTTATGAAAATCAAAGTTCGAAGTTACGTTAACTCCATCCCTTTCTTCCAATATAGTCTCGAATGACAAGACTTGTAGATTGTATGAAACCTTTTCAAACGCCAGAGACGGCTCTAGCCGAGACATGTTGGAGATTAAAAGAGACTTCGTTTCGTATCAATTAAGTTGGAATTTGCATAGCATAGCAAACATGTTTGGTGTGTATTGACACATTTTGTATTCGACGTAAGCCGTTTGAAAGGTTAAGGGCCGGTGCAGTCCGCTTGCAGTTGGCGTGCAGTCGACCTAAGCGGACTGCGCAGTTGGTTTGCAGTTTTGATGCAGTTACATCAACTGCATCAGAACTGCCCTCGAACTGCCATTTTGCAGCTGGATTGCAGTTCAAATGCAGTCCGTCTGTAACGGCCCTAAAAGTTAAAATGTGCAGTACCCTTACCATGAGGTACAATTACCATACTAGCTAGCGAGTCAAATGCTCTGTCCCTCGCAGACCTCGCAGTATTCTTATAAAGTGCGAGGGACATAGCATTCGACTCGCTAGCGAGTACGGTAATTGTAACTCGTGGTAAGAGTATTGGTGATCTCATGACCTTTTTGACGTGTTTCTATTGGAACAATCTTGATTGATAGTTTTTATCTACCGAGTGCTAATACTAGTCAGTTTTTAAACTTACCGTTTTAAATTTAAAGGCATGCTATTCTACCAAGCTCATAATAATATACCTATTTCTTCAAATGAAAAGTAGAAAAAAAACCTACATGTTGTTTTTATAGACTTACTAATAGCGATAAACCACGCGAATATGTTTTTTGTACAGTCAAGGACTTTAATTGTTATGCCACTATAGAACCCTGTCATAATGACAGCGTCAAACTATATGACAGAAATTACGCTTAAATGAATGATTAACGTTATGCGACAGGGTTCCATAGTGGCACAACAATTAAAGTCCTTGGCTGTATCGCGGCGTAATAAGTAGGTATACGGAACCCTCGGTGCGCGACTCACTTAGCCGGTCTTTAAATAATATGTTAAAACACTTTTTTTCGTTTTAGGGCTAGTTAAAATAAAGCGACTTGTAAAAATGCATGCGTCTACTTGGCAATTGTGCGAAAAAAGTCCATTACTCGAGTGCAACTCGAGCCTCTTTGCCCCGGTTTTTGGTTTGATGCCTTCCCTGGAAGTTTACATTGCCTTGTTAAAACATTAAAAGCAAGTCAGTCGGCCAGGAATTCGGAATGCTCCGCTTTGACTCCATTTCCCGACTAAAATCCAAGAAGGTAAGCCAAGCTATACAGAGGGCTCAGACAAGATGCACTACGGTAACTAACGTTTCTATTCGATTCGCTTTTAAACCAATCGCGTCACTGGAAGATGACGTGATACGAAAAGTCACGTGGTCTACCAGTGACGTGATTGGTTTAAAAAAGAAACGAATAGAAACGTTAGTTAGCGTAGTGCATCTTGTCTGAGCCCTCGGAACCCTTAAAAATCGACTCAGGTTAGCTTTGTCCATATTCCCATTTCGTCCACATTCTCATCTCGGCCACATTCCCAACTCGTCCACATACCAATCCCAAATTGTCCACCTCGTATCATGTCCATATTCCCAACAAGTCTTTATTCCCAACTTATCCGCATTCCCAACTCATCCGCATCCCTAACTAGTCCTCATTCGCAACCTAACTTAGGACTGTACGGCTGTTCGATATCAATTCGATCACTCGGTTTTTAACTAGTTGTTGGGAATGTGAACGAAATGGGAATGTGGACGAGATAAATGTGGACTGGATGAGAATGTGGACGAGATAGGATTGCGAATGAAATGTAAATGTGGACGAGATGGGAATGCGGATGAGTTGGGAATGAGGACGAGATGGGAATTTGGCCGAGATGAGAATGTGGACGAGGTGGGAATATGGACAAAGTGAACCTGAGCGAAAATCGATTCCATTTCAGTAATTAAATGTCTCATGTCAGTTATCATTTTTGCACCACCTGCGAAGTTTCTGCTTCGATGGAAGCTGCTATTTAAGGATTAGAACAGTGGGAGCCCTTTGTTTCCCATAATTTTATTGGTCATAATGTAATTGTTGACATAATTTTTGATAGTCATAATTTTTTATATCGCTGAAACTGTAAACTTTTCAGAAGTTCTGAAATATCTAACGTGTAGACAAGGCTAGGTTAGGTTAGGTTTGATTTATATAAGTCCTGAAACAGTTTCTTTAAAAAACCACGTTATGACTTGCGATGATTATGACCTAAAGCACATTATGACTAGAAATAATTATGTCAGTCAATATAGACCCTAGAACAGCTGTTGACTATAAGATGTTTTTTTTTGTAATTTGGCGTTGTGTTTAATAAAGATTCTGAGAGCCGTTGGGTTGAACAGTTTTCCTCAAGATGACAACTTCACAATTGATCGATTTCTTGACCTATTCCGCTAATTTTATCGAAATTTTGGCAATGTAGGTGTAAAGTGTTTATTTATACTATTTCATTTAGACCGAATTTGACATAAACTTAATTGTTTTACTTTCAGGGCAATATTACACATAGTACGGGCGGGCAAGCGACTAAATACCAGATGCTCGCGTCTACTTGGCGACGTGAAAATAGTTCAACTTGTTCCTATCTTTGGACAATTGCCACATACTTGTCATCTTGCTAACGTTACGTATACAGTGGTGGTCACATAAATAGGACACTTGCGTTTTACCTATAAATTGCATAGAAAGAGGACTTATCAATTTTACCAACCAATTAAAAAGTTTTGCCCATTTTTTTTAGGCTAGTTACACTTATCGTTAACTTATAAACCAGGATTTAAATGATGTATAATTAATCACTGTTAAATATGTAGCTTTAATTTAAATTTAATGGTTTAAATTTAAAAACTTCTCAGCGTTCATACAAAGTTGAAATATTACCTACCTGTTTTGTATTTTGTATGGACGCGTCAGCACTTTATATTTAAATCCCTATAAAATAAAAGTCAGTTTTCAGCAGTAGTACGTTTAAATCACTTTAAACCTTAGTTAATGATTTAGAGTTAATTTGAACCATCTAACAATAAAAGTGGTCAGCCTTTTTTGATTGGTGGTCAAATTCGATAAGTCGTATTTGTATGCTACTGTATGGAAAAAACGCAAGCGTTTCTAATTTATATGTGGCCTCCGCTGTATATCTGTAACTGATGTGTAACTGCCACAGATCCACGCGTCTACTTGGCGACGTGAATACAAAGTTACAATTCATAATATTCAAAACTTTGAAACCATTTGTAACAAATTTGCAGCAAACATAAAACAATGCACGCGTCTACTCGGCGAGTTAATTGCCGGTTTATGTTTAAGCATTAACTTAGTTAAATTAATAATATAACTTTGACCACATTTTCAGTTTTATTTTGTCTTGAAAAGGTGCAGTCACAATGAGGACGTTAACGCGATAAAATTAGCTAGTATAGTATAAATCGTGAGTGATAACATATCGCTGCTTCCAATCGATCGGGAGACACCTTTTTATCGCATGCATTCCCTTATCGTGAATCCACATTAATCTTAAGAAATCCAATTCTCGTGCCAGACGAGATGCATGCGTTGAAAAAAAAGTAGGCAAGTACCACTTGGCAAAAAGAGTTGGTTATAAATGTATAATAAATAATGAGAACACTGTTTGGAACTTTGAAGAGAAATTGAAGACATGATCAAAATTTGCCCAAAAAACGACTGTTTAATAAGCGACCCCGTGGACCAACTAGGTATGCACAACCGACCAAAATTACTATCATAAAGGCCGAGCCACACCGGATGCGTGACGTGCATGTGCACGTTCGCGTTCGCTTTCCACTGCGGTGTATAGTATGAATTCTCATTACGACATGTCACTATACAACGCAGTGGAAAGCGAACGCGCACGTGCACGTGCACGTCACGCATCCGGTGTGGCCGGGCCTTAAACATGAAATAGGGTTAGGTTGTTAGTTCTTCAGATGGCCCGGGGGGGCAAAACTCTCAGTAATATGTTGTCAGTATAGATGCTGTTAATTTCATATTCAAATATAAATTATTGGACAGAGTTGTGCATACATAGTTAGTCCATTTGTCACCGCGTCCACCCTTTTTTTGCCAATCTATATGGAGCTCGCTGCGGGTGTAAAACATTTACATTAAGTAAATAACGCTATTCAATATTTTCCTTTTAAAAATATTTTGTGACTATAGCTCACGTTTATTATATATTGTAAACGTTATTAACATGAAAATATTGATTTTGTAGTTATATCTCGTGAGACGCACCCGATTGCAGAACTAAGGTGCAACAAAAAATGAAACAATAAACAATCGTTTAACTTTTTTAATTTCCTAAATCACGTTGACCTAAGTCACATTAACATAAATAAACAGCGCCATCGGGCGGCCGTGCACAAAACGACAACGATATACTTTAAGATGGTAATGTGATAGCGTTCTTTATTCTAAAGTGAGTTGAGATAAAATGCACAAAATCAGCGAGGAGTCATAGAAAACGTACAGCTTAGCTCGCTAATAATGTACACAAGCTTCGGAGACGATCAAGCGGCTTAAGACAACCATAGACAATATATTATTTTTAGCTTACGTCAAGCGCTTTCGTTCTTCTACATGTCTATGGTCAGCCGCTAGTTCATCACCAAAGTGTTCTATCTTATCTCAACTCAGCGAATGTAACCGCTTATATTTTTCCGGGAAAAGCTCCCTCGCCGCGCTGCGAGTCCCACTTCTCGACCCAGTCCATGGGGCATAGCGATGTGAACACCCTCTTGAAATAGTTGCACGGTTCGTACTTCTCGCCACGGACCTTCTGGCACCGGTAGAAATCGATGTAGCTCTGGTAGCAGTACCTGAAACAACGGGGTTTAAATTTGAGTTTGTCAATTTTACACGAAAAGCTATTTTTTTTTTGGAAAAATCAGGTCAATTGCGAATTAGACTCGCGCACAGTTGGTATTATTATATTCCGACTTGAATCGGATTTCGAATCGAATCAGCGCGAGACCATCTCACGCTTGACCATTTTTTTATATTTTTGTTTTTCTTCAAGGTTTGTACTATAATCATATGAAATTTGACGCTATTTTTTACCATTTTTCGAAACAACTAAAAACAACTGTGTCAAAAAAAAAACGTTTCTTTTATGGGGACCCCCTTTATTTAATTTCAATTGCGATCGACGAGCAAACAGGCAGACAGTAGTGTTTCAATATCTTAAAATAAATTGTTAGTAAATCGCCGATATAACACATTCTGAAAAAAAAACCCGTAATCTATTACGGTTCAAAAGTACAGCTGTTTGAAGTAGGCGTAGGTATTTTAGTAGGGTCCTGTTGGGCTCCCTTCGGGTACGGAACCTTGCAAGTGGGAGCACTGTTCAGAGTAAAATTGGCAACATTATCCAATTTCAGTCCATAAGCCTGGTAATCTCAGTGTTGTATGACGGTTATCTCGGCCGTTTCCTCGTGGTCCTACCATATTTAATTTTGTCCTACTGACTTTCGACGGAGCCCCGCCGGCGGAGCTCCTGTTTCTGGGTGGTTTGCCCTTCGAGCATCTGAAGAAACCTAACGAACCTAACCTACCTACTTTTACAACCACAATTATTATTTGGTGATCAAATCTAGGTGCACTTTTTGTGCAATAGGACAACGAGCGGTCCCACCGGAAGACCAGCGTTGGCTTCACAGCCAGCACATGCTGAGTTGGGACTGTTTCGCAACAATTAACACTGTGTCTGAAGTATGTATAAATACAAACTGTATTTTCCAAGAACCGTTTTTTCTAAGTACCGATTTGTACCATTCGCACATTTTACTTAATTTATCTAGGTAACTTTTTTCCAGAAGGGTTTTCTAACCATTAACACAATTTCCTGTCGTCCCTTATTCTTACTTTTCTTTATTTCTATCTTAAATAAATAAATAAAAATAAATATCAAGGACAATTTTACACAAATTGACCTCGTCCCAAACTCAGCTTGAGGCTTGTATTACGGGTTTATATAGAGAAATGAATACACACTTAAATAACTATAAAACATCAAAGACTCAGAAACAAATACTCATGTTCATCCAAATATTAGTTCATACCGAGGATCGAACCCGGGACCGCTAGCTTCGTAGGGAGGGTCACTACCAACCAGACCAAAGCGTCTCAAAGATCAGTCTTTCACGGCCCCTAATGGAATTGGTTTTCACTTTGAGTACTGGGCAGTGCCATCCGTTCAATGTAAAATAGTTCAAAACTTGAATGTATAAACTACGACTATAACAGACGACTATATTTATTTATAATTTGTTATCGATTGGTAATCTGTCAGGAACTAGGGGGCCCCAAAGCAGGGCTCAGAGCCAATGGAAAAAGGATGGGCCGGTGGGCAAACTGTTAGGCTAAGGCCGCACAGAAAGGAGGCTTGCTTAGCGACTAGAGCCTAGCGTGTTACTTTTGTTCGTAGTCGCCTAGCGAGACGCCAAGCGCGCAGTGCGGCCGGTTGCAAAGATTCTAGTACATTTGTTTCACGCTAGGCTCTAGGCGCTAAGCAAGCCTCCTATCTGTGCGGCCTTAGCCTTATCAAAGCTACAATGTGGCTACAAGCTACAGGTTGTAATAGCGAAACTATCACATTACTGCCTAGTATATAAGTAATCTGTGTTACTCCTTGTATTAATCATAATCTACAATAGTGATAACGCGAAGCAGTTACGCTCCGCTACTCTAGGTCACGACGCCCGATACCTAATGTAATTAAATTCCGTAGCCATTGTTTTCCTGTTCAAGACCAAAACGCAAATAACGCCGTTTAAGCTTAAGGAAAATATAGTAGCCACATTTTTAGCGTTAGTTAATTACATGAAACATTAAGTACCAATTTCATCATACGATGTTAACAACTGAACAGACGATTAGAGCGTTAACAGCTGTCCAAACGTATGAACTAACAGTCGATTAATATTGATTAAATTTAACATAGTATAAAGTTGTTGTTGAATAGCTAACAAACTGTAAGATCCGTTCGTTCTTACTTGTCTTATATAGTAAACAACTTTCTAACCTCAAAATTAACCTTTTTTTGGCTAAAACAGCTATTTTAAACAAAATAAAGCAATCACAGACAATACATTGCCCAAGTGATGTCCAAAATGTTTACTAAGTTTACTTTATTTACGATAAAAGAGCTGTTTTAGCCAAAAGAGGTTAATTTTGTGGTTAGAAAGTTGTTTACTATATAAGACAAGTAAGAATGAACAGACCTTAGTTTGATTTGTTCAGATGTAGTGAATAATCCTTTCCCATAGTTTTTTGTCGGGATAAGTTCGTATTTATTGCTTATCCGACAAAAAATGATGTCAGTTTGTTTAGAAAACATAAAGACATAAGGGGGTCAACGCACAGTCGAATTCAGATTATGCTCGGTGCAGCACGGATAGCAAAAGTGGTATTTTCTGGCTTGTCACTCAGTGTCTATCGTTAATGACTATATAGAAAGGGAGATCCAATCGACAACCAAGTTGCGGGCAACTTGTGCTAGCCGCACCGCTTATATCCTAAACAACTCAGGATGAATTTTTGAAGAAAATACTGAAATTAGCTCTTTACTTATAGATTACAGAAATGGCTACGAGATCGTACGGAACCCTTTCCAAACGGATTCAATTCGCACTTTTGCAGTTTTTTTTTTACGATTTGCATTAATGTGTTTAATTTTTTTGTAAATAAGTAAGATACAGCCTATAAAGGCCGAGCCACACCAGATGCGTGACGTGCACGTGCGCGTGCGCGTGCGAATGCGCGTTCGCTTTCCACTGCGTTGTATAGTGACATGTCGTAATGAGAATTCATACTATACAACGCAGTGGAAAGCGAACGCGCACGTGCACGTCACGCATCCGGTGTGGCTGGGCCTTAAATGAGGTGTATAGAATCAGAGATAGCTCCATCCACATAATTCATGTTGGATTTAGCTGTCTTTGATTCTATACATCTCAAATGAAAGTTAAACGAAATTTACCTTTGTAACAGTCTTGCCCAAATTTGGTATTTAAAAAAATCTTTTATTAGTAACTTGCGTTATTCCAATTTGTTTAAATTTGTTTAATAACGTATTAATATATGTATTAATTTTAATTATATTATGTTAAAAAATAGTTTTGCTTGAACTACAATGCAAAAAAATCCAAAATATGTTTTATTTTAATTTCCATCGACGAATTTATTCTTTATTTTACTTTATTCTACTATAGTTCTACCAATTCATCACACACATATAGTAACTAAAGTTATCCTGTTAACTATCTTGCCTTAAATTTTATTCACAAAAACGCGTTTTTTTCCTTTTTCCGGTCATGGAAAGTGCTTAATTTTTTGTTATTATCTGGAGAGCTAAGTTCAAAAACATGATTCAAGAAAAAACCACTGTTTAGATTTTTTGCAAGGTTCAAATCTAAAAGCCCCCCACTATCAGCTTTTATTGAAGTTGGGAAAAAAGTCGTGAACATTCCTCCCTATTGCTGTGTGGGTTTCTTTTTTTAACCGACTTCAAAAAAGGAGGAGGTTATACGTTCTACTGTATGTTTTTTTTTTTATGTATGTTCACCGATTACTCCGTCAATTGTCGACCGATTTCAATTTTTTTTTAATTTAGCAAAATGAGTTAGAAAGAGACTTCCTCTTGTAATTTGTAACTTGTAGCTTCGTGAAACGGGCCACACGTAGCCCGCGCATGCTCGATCGCCTCCCTCTCTTGTAAATAAATGTTTTAAAAAACAAAAAACCGCCTTCAAAAACGCAAAAAATAACTTCTTTAAAATTGTAGGCACCTAATAGGTTAGTCCAACTGATGTCGGCTTTTTGTTGAAAATGTTGTGGTCGCCGACTTCAGTTGGACTAACCTATTAGGTGCCTACAATTTTAAAGAAGTTATTTTTTGCGTTTTTGAAGGCGGTTTTTTGTTTTTTAAAACATTTATTTTATTTTATACTTTTTAGTGATCATAATACGCTGTTACGTAGTCCCACTTCTTAGTTGAAATGAAACTTTAACTTATATCAAGCGCGCCGCAAGCAACGCCGCGGGAAAATCATAGTCATATTTCAACAAGTAAATATTATTCGTTGTAGGTAGTCGCTCAACTATCTTAATCGAGATATCTTATCGCCACCCTTGAAATCGGTACCATTGAGGAGTTCCGGTGGCCATCTGTGGTCTTCATCATCAGTTCCACTACATCAAAGGATACTTTCTGAATGCAAATGCTGGACTTGTTACTAAAAATACTAAAATCGCTATATGTTTGCCTACAATATTTGAGGAGTTCCCTCAATTCCTCACTGATCCCATCATCAGATACAGATTTGGTGACAATGGGACCACCTCGGCAGTATACTCTATCAAACCAAAAAAAAAAATTTGAAATCGGTCGACAATTGACGGAGTAATCGGTGAACATACATTAAAAAAAAAACATACAGTGGAACGTATAACCTCCTCCTTTTTTGAAGTCGGTTAAAAAAAGAAACCCACACAGCAATAGGGAGGAATGTTCACGACTTTTTTCCCAACTTCAATAAAAGCTGATAGTGGGGGGCTTTTAGATTTGAACCTTGCAAAAAATCTAAACAGTGGTTTTTTCTTGAATCATGTTTTTGAACTTAGCTCTCCAGATAATAACAAAAAATTAAGCACTTTCCATGACCGGAAAAAGGAAAAAAACGCGTTTTTGTGAATACAATTTAAGGCAAGATAGTTAACAGGATAACTTTAGTTACTATATGTGTGTGATGAATTGGTAGAACTATAGTAGAATAAAGTAAAATAAAGAATAAATTCGTCGATGGAAATTAAAATAAAACATATTTTGGATTTTTTTGCATTGTAGTTCAAGCAAAACTATTTTTAACATAATATAATTAAAATTAATACATATATTAATACGTTATTAAACAAATTTAAACAAATTGGAATAACGCAAGTTACTAATAAAAGATTTTTTTAAATACCAAATTTGGGCAAGACTGTTACAAAGGTAAATTTAGTTTAACTTTCATTTGAGGTGTATAAAATCAAAGACAGCTAAATCCAACATGAATTATGTGGATGTAGCTATCTTTGATTCTATACACCTCATTTAAGGCCGAGCCACACCAGATGCGTGACGTGCACGTGCGCGTGCGCGTTCGCTTTCCACTGCGTTGTATAGTGACATGTCGTAATGAGAATTCATACTATACAACGCAGTGGAAAGCGAACGCGCACGTGCACGTCACGCATCCGGTGTGGCTGGGCCTTAAATGAGGTGTATAGAATCAAAGATAGCTACATCCACATAATTCATGTTGGATTTAGCTGTCTTTGATTCTATACACCTCAAATGAAAGTTAAACTAAATTTACCTTTGTAACAGTCTTGCCCAAATTTGGTATTTAAAAAAATCTTTTATTAGTAACTTGCGTTATTCCAATTTGTTTAAATTTGTTTAATAACGTATTAATATATGTATTAATTTTAATTATATTATGTTAAAAATAGTTTTGCTTGAACTACAATGCAAAAAAATCCAAAATATGTTTTATTTTAATTTCCATCGACGAATTTATTCTTTATTTTACTTTATTCTACTATAGTTCTACCAATTCATCACACACATATAGTAACTAAAGTTATCCTGTTAACTATCTTGCCTTAAATTGTATTCACAAAAACGCGTTTTTTTCCTTTTTCCGGTCATGGAAAGTGCTTAATTTTTTGTTATTATCTGGAGAGCTAAGTTCAAAAACATGATTCAAGAAAAAACCACTGTTTAGATTTTTTGCAAGGTTCAAATCTAAAAGCCCCCCACTATCAGCTTTTATTGAAGTTGGGAAAAAAGTCGTGAACATTCCTCCCTATTGCTGTGTGGGTTTCTTTTTTTAACCGACTTCAAAAAAGGAGGAGGTTATACGTTCCACTGTATGTATTTTTTTTTTATGTATGTTCACCGATTACTCCGTCAATTGTCGACCGATTTCAATTTTTTTTTTTTGGTTTGATAGAGTATACTGCCGAGGTGGTCCCATTGTCACCAAATCTGTATCTGATGAGGGGATCAGTGAGGAATTGAGGGAACTCCTCAAATATTGTAGGCAAACATATAGCGATTTTAGTATTTTTAGTAACAAGTCCAGCATTTGCATTCAGAAAGTATCCTTTGATGTAGTGGAACTGATGATGAAGACCACAGATGGCCACCGGAACTCCTCAATGGTACCGATTTCAAGGGTGGCGATAAGATATCTCGATTAATATAGTTGAGCGACTACCTACAACGAATAATATTTACTTGTTGAAATATGACTATGATTTTCCCGCGGCGTTGCTTGCGGCGCGCTTGATATAAGTTAAAGTTTCATTTCAACTTGCAATGGAGTCCCCATATAGCAGTACTAGCAGGTAAATTAAGTTCGGCAGCTTATGCTGTTAGGAAAATCAGGCAACTTACCAATGTTGAGACAGCTCGCTTAGTTTATTATAGTTATTTTCATAGTGTTATGTCGTACGGTATTCTGGTTTGGGGAAAAGCTGCTGACATACAGACTATATTCGTGTTACAAAAAAGAGCCATTCGTTCCATATATAACCTAAACTCCCGTGATTCCTTAAGATTACTATTTAAAGAAATTAGTATTTTGACAGTAGCGTCACAATTTATTTATGAGAATATTATTTATGTCATTAAAAATCAAGACTCTTTTGTTAAGAATTGTGATATACATAATTTGAATACAAGAAATAAAAATAAAATTGCTATTAAAAAATTTCGTGTCCGTAAGGTATATAAATCATTTGCTGGTCAATGCATTCATTTCTATAATAAATTACCTGACGAAGTTTTAAAGTTATCATTTCCAGCACTTAAAAATTACTTGAAAAAGTCGTTGATGTCGAAAGCTTATTATAGGGTCGAGGACTATCTAACAGATAAAAATGCTTGGCCTAAATTAAACACCTAAATAACTTAGTAATAGCTTAGTCAGGAAAATATCTAAACATTGTAGGTATAATTATTGTCTAGGGGACACGGTTTCTGTAGGAGAATGTATCAAAACTATGTGGTTGTTTTGCACCGTCGTCATGGGTAAGTATTATGTATACTATTATTATTACAATTTAAGTGTTCATCTGAACATACTGAGTTTTGACACATTTTCCTGCTCAACTACGCATGATATATATATTTTAATGTTAAATTCATTGTTTTATATAATGCTAGGTTAAGTTCTATAATTGTATAAGTAATTTTTAAAAAAAACGACTGACTGTTGAGTTTCTTGCGGCGTTTCTTCTCAGCACGGGTAGCACAAGTTGTATTTTCTCGCTTGTCGCTCAGCGCGTCTCTATCGTTACTGACTAGATAGAAAGGGAGATCCGAGCGACAAAGAAGTCGCGGGCAACTTGTGCTAGCCGTGCTGCAGTGGTCTCTTGCGAAGCGCTGGTAGATTTTTGACGTGTAAAAGTGCCCGTGCGGCCTACTTACTGAATAACATCTTTTATCTTTTATCTTATCTTTTAACTAAGAAGTGGGACTACGTAACAGCGTATTATGATCACTAAAAAGTATAAAATAAAATAAATGTTTTAAAAAACAAAAAACCGCCTTCAAAAACGCAAAAAATAACTTCTTTAAAATTGTAGGCACCTAATAGGTTAGTCCAACTGATGTCGGCTTTTTGTTGAAAATGTTGTGGTCGCCGACTTCAGTTGGACTAACCTATTTATGACTAACCTATGTTAGTTTTGCAGCAGACCCGGAGGGCCAAACCACCCAGAAATAGGAGCTCCGACGCGGAGCTCCGTCGACACTCTTATTCCAAATAGGTAAATTAGTCAGTGTGCAGATTAGTCCTGAGGCCCGTTTCACGAAGCTACAAGTTACAAATTACAAGAGGAAGTCTCTTTCTAACTCATTTTGCTAGAAAGAGAGTTCCGCTTGTAATTTGTAACTTGTAGCTTCGTGAAACGGGCCACACGTAGCCCGCGCATGCTCGATCGCCTCCCTCTCTTGTAAATAAATGTTTTAAAAAACAAAAAACCGCCTTCAAAAACGCAAAAAATAACTTCTTTAAAATTGTAGGCACCTAATAGGTTAGTCCAACTGAAGTCGGCGACCACAACATTTTCAACAAAAAGCCGACATTGCGTTTTTGAAGGCGGTTTTTTGTTTTTTAAAACATTTATTTACAAGAGAGGCTACAAGTTACAAATTACAAGAGCAACTCTCTTTCTAGCAAAATGAGTTAGAAAGAGACTTCCTCTTGTAATTTGTAACTTGTAGCTTCGTGAAACGGGCCTCAGGACTAATCTGCACACTGACTAATTTACCTATTTGGAATAAGAGTGTCGACGGAGCTCCGCGTCGGAGCTCCTATTTCTGGGTGGTTTGGCCCTCCGGGTCTGCTGCAAAACTAACATAACCTAATCCTACCTCATTTTCATATTTAAATTTTCAGAAAAGTAAGAATTCTGAAACAGTGGGCATTTTAGGACATTACATTTTAGGCAGTAGTGATTTTAGAATGTGAGTTATAGATGAATAGGTATTTTGGTAAGTGGAAATTTTGTGAATTGTTAATCAGAGGAGTTAGGTCACATGCACCGAAAGGATTTGAAGTTTAAAAAAAGAATAGGTACTGTACTGACCTCATCTCGAGTCAAACCTTCAAGCAAGAATTAAATTGTCTTTGGTATTTGACTGGTTAGAAAACGGAGAGAGTGTGGGGGTTGCTAGGAAACGGTTGGTGGTTGACGGGAGTGATCGTCGGGCTTGAAAAAATGTTTTCTTAAGATTTTTATTTGCTTTTCTTTATAATAATAGTGGTGTATCCACAAAATTTTCCTTTTATAATTAATAATGTGCGGTGTGCATAATTGTGAATAACATATAGGAGGTGATCTATAGGAATTTTGCAGGGAGACGTTAGGAGATTTTCGTGAGTTTTCATGTAGACTAAGTCTACTTAAAAAGGTAAATATTGTAGTCCTACCGTTGTTGGAAACACTTATCTATAAGAAATCATGTTTACGAATAATTTGGTTTATGGTTTGAGAACAAGAAAATCGAACTAGTGATTTCTCATAGGTATTTTAATCTTTCGTATATGTCTTATCATTTAGAATAGAGAAGCTTGGGGATGAGTGTTCTGGTTGAGGATCTGAAAGACGAATGGAAGGGTGATAGTCGTTGTTTAGAAAGGGTTCTGTATGGTGTTTAATTTATTGTGAATGTTTGTTGTGTTTCTAGGTATAGTAATAGAGTAAGGAAAACTTTCGTAGTACAGGGAAACCTTAGATGCATATTTAACCTTTCATTTTAATACATTTCACGCGGGAGCATGACCCTGAGAGCTCCGTCGCTTACTACGAGGGCTTCTAAGCGGTTTGGTGTCGCTGTCGGGAGAGTTCGGTTTGCGGCTGCGCGGCCTTGACATCTCGTCGGGACCCGAAGCTAAGTGTTGTCTTTTAGTGGTTACTCGATGGGTGCATCGTTGCACGTGGGGTAGTAATGCAGCTGGTTACGAATGACATTTGATGTCGTCATTTTCAAAATATTTTGAATTATGGAAGATGTCATTGCAATTTTGACAACAAGGCTATTAGATCATTCGTAGCAAAGCTGTCCTTGTTAGAACATGTTTATTTGAATATTTTTCTTTGATTTTGATTTTTTTTTTATTTACGAATATTTTCAAAATGTTTTGAGTTTCGAAATTTTATATTTTTTGGAAGGAACAATTTATTTAAAAAGCAGAACAATTTTTAAAAAAATAAATTCTTAGAAGCAAATCATATTGAATTTAAAAGTGATATACGCTGGTCGTCGGAAAACCAAACTAGTGATAAATTTCTTTGAATTATTTCACGGGATTTTAATTCTATCGCGAAACTAATAATTATTTAAAGGTAAATAATTTTATTGTTCATTTGATATTCTTTTATAATTGTTTTTAATCAAGGGAATTCAAAGGTTTATTAATAATTCATGACTGATCTAATTCTTTTGGATCTTGTGTACCATTTAGGACTCCATGTCTAATCTTCAGTTTATTGGAAGAACTTTTCTAAATTTTCCCATGCTGTTTGGCTAAGATTATTTAGTTCTTTTTCGGCTCTTATATTGGGGTTTACAGTTTTGCTTGTGTCCTGGCAATTTAAATTACAATTTATCTTTACCTTTCTCGTTTAATGCATCGGATATTATACATGTTTCTATTCGAGTCGAAGAGGGTTTAGTGTCTTGGTGAAAGTTATCAGCGGGTCACAGACGTCGATGACATCTTACCGCCGCTAAACATCTTGGATTAAAATAGCAAGCAGAGACACTTCACACTGTACGCTCAGTTTCCATACAGACTGCACAGACTGCTTCAGTGTGTTAAAGGTTCAAGGTTAATAGCTTCAAAATTTATCTTGGGGAACCGGGGGTCGGATTTGAGTTGCGTCAAGAGTCGATCTCACCTCTGGTCGAAAGACGTTAGTTAGTTGAGGTGACTTGCTGGCTTGGTTTTTATGATCTCATGTCGGCAAGGATGCCTGCGAGTTTAGCTCGGCAACTGCTTTCTACTCCCGGCTCTCATGTCGGTTCGTGGGGACTCGACTAAGCGAAGCGAAAGCTGAGCGTGTGATATCGGGTGCCTTGACGGATTCGAAGGGGAGGAGACCTCCAACATTCTGGGTTTACTTTGATACCTGTCACACTGGATTGCAGAAAACACACACATTCCGTCGTCCTAAATATCCGAGGACACAAGAGGGGTAGTTTAGGTCAATAGTCTCTCCACCTAAATTATTAGGAAAAGAATTAAATCCTGTCTCTTGGAGTGACTATAATTTGTCGGGCCCTCTGCTCTCTTTGTTACGAGGACTTACTCAGACTGACTTGGCGACGTAATGGAAGCTCTCCCCAGACAAGTTCGGGACAGGCTGGCGGAGTGTGTCCAGCCTGGAGTCGAGCACACGAGCAAGAGCGGGGAGGGGCTCTGCTTTTACCAGACCACAAAACTTGTCGAATTTCCATAAACTGAAGTTCTCTAGATGTTTCTTTTCTTCAACTAATACAATTATTTGAATTCCCTTATTCTTGAATATCTCTTTAATCAGAAGAATCTGTTATCCCTCATTCTCGCCTTAGGAACCATGGGTTACTAAAACATTTAAAAAAAACCACACAACGTTACTACCACTATTTCGATTGGCAAATATCTTTTGTCTACCGGTCCGCCAAACAGATTAAATAAATTAATCTTTCTTTTATATTTTATAAGGCCTGCCCCTTGGGGTCAGCACAATTGGTGCCGCGTGACCAGGATTCTAGGGTATTAAGCAGATTGAGGGGAAGAGATATTGTGAATTAAGAGAGAGGCATTACTTTCGTTTCTCGAGATTTATGAATAGTGCAATTTGCATGTTGAGGCACTTCACTATGCTAAAAGGAGGAAATAAAGCTTTCACTATTGCGATTGAGGGAAATATAGGATCAGGGAAGTCTACCTTATTAGAGAAATTGAAAGTGAATAAATTAGTAACAGTATTACCGGAGCCAGTACACAAGTGGCAAAACCTAGATGGGATTAATTTATTTCAATTGATGGTAGGAGAGCCTAAAAGGTGGGCGAGTGTATTCCAATCGTATGTCATGAGAACTTTGATAGATCACCATGTTGCGCAGGTGAATACTCCTATCAAAATAATGGAACGGTCCGTTTACAGTTCGAAGTATTGTTTCATGGGTGTACTTCTTGACAATGATATAATCCATCCGGTAGAGGTTCGAGTCCATGAAGAATGGATGCGTTTACTAAAGGACCATATGTCTATGAGTGTCGACTTGGGAATCTATATACGGACAAATCCGGAAGTTTCATTTCAGCGAACATTAAGTAGAGGAAGGTTGGAAGAAAGTTCGATTACACTAGGTTATCTCACACAGTTACATAGTAAGCATGAAGATTGGTTTTTGGGAGATAAATGGCAGGATTCTTTTCAGAGTATCAGAATTATAGATGGTAATTGTGAACCAGAAGCGATCGTTAATCAATATCGAGATATTGAAAGGGAAATAATAGCCACTTGGGAGACTAAGAATTAGATTTTTTTTATCATAGCCAAACTTTATTCCAGAGTTACAATTATGAGCAAGAAGAGCCGAATTAACCGAAAGACATCGCCACTGGCCGAGGAAATGAATGCTACGCATGAATCAGAAGGCCGTAAAAGGACTGTCGTCGGGCAAGCAGGTGCCTTGTCTTTGATGATTAGAACATTGCGGTCGACCATTGGGAGACTGAATTTGAGAGTGACAGAATTGCAGAACCAAGTCCAAGGTGGCCAGGTGAGTCTAGAATCTAGCTTAGAAAAGCCTCAGGTTGCTACTTGCTCTTTTATTGATGGAAGATTTGATCGTCCCAAATTTCCCGGAAGGGGAGATATTCACCCTGTCTCTTTTATAGAAGACTTATTTTCATATTTACGAAGAATCCCCACAAGAGAACATGTCATAGATAATATAATAGGATGTTTGGAGGGGGATGTTAGAAGATGGGCCAGAATTTATAGGGAACGCTGGAATACGGAAGAGGACTTCAAGTCAGATTTTATGGACACTTACTGGGGAGAGCCAGAACAGAATTTACTGCGAAGAAATATTGTATGTGGAGTGTGGGAAAAAGATAAGAACAAATCCATGATGGGATATTTTATATCATTAGCAGGGCAGGCCAAAATGTTAAGTACGCCTATTCTGGAAGGTCAATTAGTTGATGATTTAATGCATCATTTCCCAAGGGAGGTCCAATATGCTTGGAGGATGAGGAAGGGAACGACTATTATTGAAGGAACAGAATTTTTAAGAGATTTGGATGATGTTGATAAGCAAAATCGTTACGTAGAGAATCGAGGTAACGGGCAGACGTCGTTTGGAACGAAACGTGCCACGACCGAATTGGTAAAACCGAAATTCACAAATAAAAGACCTAAGGTTGTTGCGAGGCTTGACGTGGAAGAAGAAGAAGATTTTGGTGGAACTGAAGACAATAACAATGATTTAAACTAGTTGAAGCTGATTCTAAGGACCCGAAATTAGCTTACAGGAAGAAGGGCATATATTGTAACATCCCTTTGCGGATAATGTTGAAAAATGGGTGGAAACCAGGAATAGGATTAGGGAAAGACGGACATGGAAATTTATATCCCATATCGGCTAATAAGACTTGGTCAAATTTTGGTAGATGTGGTTTTGGGGATGAGAATAGAGTTCAGAATAAGGAAGTTAAGTTGAATTTAGATGCTTTTCCAAATCTTTCCCCAAGTTTATTAGATCGGCCACGTGTTTCTGAGTTTTTACAAACTTTTGTTGCGGCATCCTTGTTTGATGAAGAGGTATGTTTTGATGAGGGTTCTCGCAAGGTTAGAGCGGAGATTGTTATTGAGATATTAGGGAATACAATAAATGGGTTGATAGATACTAGGAGTGAAGTGAGTTGTATTTCAGAAGAGCTTTATGAATCTTTACAAATTACTAAAGGTACAAGATTTCCATCATTACCAGTGAAACCTATACAGATTAGAGGAGCAGTAGGGCAGAAAAGTTTGAAAATACAGCAGCTAACATCTGTTGAGTTAAAAATTCAGGGGATAAGTTTCGATACTGGATTATTGGTAGTTCCAAAATTGACAGTGCCGGTGATATTAGGCTTTGACTGGTTACTTTCTCATGATGCTGTTATTAATTTGCGAGATCCTAAGTCTTTAATTCTGTCAGGTAATGGGGAAGAAGTTAATGTACCGTTTATTGATGAAAGTCAAGAGAGTGTAGATGTTAGAACTCTACGAGTCGGTCAGGATGATAAAAGGGATTCCACTGTGAAGAGTGAGGATTTTCTGGATAGGCTTAATGTGGGAGTAAAATTGAATGATAGTATGAGGATGGATTTAAAGCAAGTTTTAGAGAGTCATAAGATAGTATTCACGAAGCAAATTGGTAGGGCAAATTGTTATGTTCATCATATAGAAATGTCTGAACACACTCCGCGAATAAATAGATCCTATCCGATTCCGTATGCTTATCGTAATAAGATTGATGAAAAATTAAATGAGATGGTAGAGTTGGGGATTATTTCTAGAGGGGCGACTCCTTATAGTAGTCCTTTAACATATACAAGCAAACCTGATGGGTCTATTCGTATTTTACTTGATGCTAGAGAAATTAACAAGTACATGGTGGCAGAGTCAGAGGCCCCACCAATGCAGATAGATGTTTTAAATGCATTTCATGGTGTAAAATTTATAACTATCGTAGATTTAAACAATGCGTATTTTCAAATTCCTATATCAAAAGAGAGTAGGCAGTATACCGGGTTTACTGTGAATGGGAGGTCCTATATGTATAATGTTTTGCCACAAGGTCTGAAGACGTCTGTGGGAAGTTTTAGTCGAGCGATGGATGTAGTGTTGGGGCCAGGAGTTAGAAGTTTTTGTGTAAATTATTTAGATGATTTGGCAATATTAACGAAAGGGAGTTGGGAAGAACATTTGGAGCAATTAGACAAGGTCCTAGAACGATTAGAGAATGCGGGTTTGACTTGTAATTTAGAGAAGTGTAAGTTTGCTTGTCGGGAAGTGAAAATGTTAGGACATATAGTTTCTACTGAAGGGATTCGGACTGATCCAAATAAAGTCAAGTCGATTCAAGAGTTTCCAACTCTGAAAAAGGTGAAGCATGTGCGAGCATTTTTAGGGTTATGTAATTACTACCGGAGATTTATTCCAAATTATAGTACTTTGATTATACCTTTGACAAGATTGTTAAAAAGGGAACAAGTTTGGTATTGGGATGAGGAGTTAGATACGGCATTTAAGAATTTGAAACAGGAGTTTTCTACAACTATTATGTTGTCACATCCAGATGTAAATAAAGTTTATTATTTGCAGACGGATAGTTCAGGGGTAGGAATTGCGGGAGAGTTATATCAATATGACGATGAGGGTAATAAACGGATTTTGAGTTTTTGTGGAAGGTCGTTGAGAGGATCAGAATTGAGGTGGACAGTTACAGAACAAGAATTTTGGGCAGTAATTTATGGGGTTAAGAAGTTTGAGACTTATTTAAGGGGGGCGGAATTAATTATTAGAACTGATCATAAAGCTTTAGTGTTTGTAAAGAACATTAAATTATTTAATAGTCGGATTACAAGATGGATATTGTATTTAGAACAGTTTAATTACACAATAGAGCATGTTAGGGGGGTCGAAAATGGGGGAGTGGACGTTTTGTCTAGATTTCCAAGGGATGGGGACATTCAAGAAGGGAAAACTTGGTGTCCATCGATAATGTATATGGGGGTGCAGAATAATACTGAATTAGAATCTAAATTAGAACAGATGGTTCAGTTTCAGGATATGGATAATGTAGCTAAAGGCATTAAAGAACGCGTGCTAGGGCAAGTGGAAGGAGGAAGTCGATTGTCTAGGATAGCGATGCGTTGTTCAGTTGTCGATGGTGTGCTTTATTTTAGAAAACATGTCAACGATGTTGAAGTTTTATATTTACCAGAAGCTTTGCAAGCTGAGGTGTGTAGACAAGTTCATTTGGAGTTAGGGCATTTGGGGATTTATAAAATGATGAAATATCTAAAGCAAAGATTTTATTGGCTTGGAATGAAGAGAATGGTAGAGAAGTTTGTTAGGTGTTGTCATATTTGCCAATTATCCAAAGTGGATAATGTTAAGTATGTGGGGGCGTGTAATTCTATTGTAACGGAGAATCCAGGGGATTTAGTTATGGCAGACCTTTATGGACCCTTACCAGCGTCTAGGGGGGGAATAACATACATATTCGTAATACAAGATTCTTTTACTAAATACATTAAATTATATGGGTTGAGGGTGGCAACAGCGAAAGCGGTTGTGGTTAGGATGCAAAATTTTGCATTAACAATAAAGCCGAAAACTGTAATGACTGATAATGGAAAACAATTTATAGGGAATACATGGAAATTAGGATTACGGAATATGGGAGTTAGGGCTATATATACAACTATTAGGAACCCTAGGCCAAATACGACGGAACGTGTTAATAAAGAGTTGGGAAAATTCTTTAGGATTTATTGTCATGAAAGGCATAGAAATTGGGGTTTATGGTTAGAGAAGATTGAGGAGTTGTATAACAATACATTTCATTTAAGTACGGGGTTTACACCTAATGAAGTTCTTTTGGTAGAGTGACTCATTTATCAATAGATACCCATTTGCCTTATCTTGTACGTAGTAGGGATATAGGAGAGATTCGGGAGCAAGCTAGGGTTAATTTACAATTGGCTAGTCAACAGAGAAAGACTAGGTTTGATTTAACTCATAAATTAATTCAGTATCAGGTTGGAGATTTGGTTAAGTTGCGAAGATTGAATAAGTCTGACTCTATGAGTGGAGTTACTCGGAAGTTTGATTTAACTTATGAAGGTCCATACAGGGTAGCAGCAAGACAGTTTGATAATGTTTATGTTTTGGTACACCCCGAAACTTTGCAAGAGAAGGGGATGTTCAATGCAATACATTTAGCACGATATTATGTTTAATCAGGAAAATGAAGTTAGAAGTTGGGGAATTAGAAATTTTATAGGGACGTTGATGTCGGTTATGAATTTCCATGCAGAAGCATTAGTGAGTGTTATGTGGGGTAGGATTAATTCGGAGTAATTTTGCTTTGGAATATATTTGAGTATTAGATTATATGGTATTTGGTGTTTAGTTCAATATTATAAGGTTTTAGAAATATTAATAAAGTATTTGCTTACTGGCTAGTGGTTTTGAATTCATATTTGGTAATGGAGGTTTAATTTAGGAGAGGGGGGGGGAAAGATGTAGCATAGGGGAAAAAGGATTGGGGGGGGGAAGAAAGATAAAATAAGTTAGGGGACTCCTTAAATAGTTTTGGGGTTCAGTTGGTGAATTGGTTATGAAATTTAACTCTTGTTTGGGATTGATTGGAGACAAGGAGTTGGAATAAGAAGGTTAAATCTTGGCTCCGTTGAATATCGTCAAGATTTAGGGGGGGATTGTACTGACCTCATCTCGAGTCAAACCTTCAAGCAAGAATTAAATTGTCTTTGGTATTTGACTGGTTAGAAAACGGAGAGAGTGTGGGGGTTGCTAGGAAACGGTTGGTGGTTGACGGGAGTGATCGTCGGGCTTGAAAAAATGTTTTCTTAAGATTTTTATTTGCTTTTCTTTATAATAATAGTGGTGTATCCACAAAATTTTCCTTTTATAATTAATAATGTGCGGTGTGCATAATTGTGAATAACATATAGGAGGTGATCTATAGGAATTTTGCAGGGAGACGTTAGGAGATTTTCGTGAGTTTTCATGTAGACTAAGTCTACTTAAAAAGGTAAATATTGTAGTCCTACCGTTGTTGGAAACACTTATCTATAAGAAATCATGTTTACGAATAATTTGGTTTATGGTTTGAGAACAAGAAAATCGAACTAGTGATTTCTCATAGGTATTTTAATCTTTCGTATATGTCTTATCATTTAGAATAGAGAAGCTTGGGGATGAGTGTTCTGGTTGAGGATCTGAAAGACGAATGGAAGGGTGATAGTCGTTGTTTAGAAAGGGTTCTGTATGGTGTTTAATTTATTGTGAATGTTTGTTGTGTTTCTAGGTATAGTAATAGAGTAAGGAAAACTTTCGTAGTACAGGGAAACCTTAGATGCATATTTAACCTTTCATTTTAATACATTTCACGCGGGAGCATGACCCTGAGAGCTCCGTCGCTTACTACGAGGGCTTCTAAGCGGTTTGGTGTCGCTGTCGGGAGAGTTCGGTTTGCGGCTGCGCGGCCTTGACATCTCGTCGGGACCCGAAGCTAAGTGTTGTCTTTTAGTGGTTACTCGATGGGTGCATCGTTGCACGTGGGGTAGTAATGCAGCTGGTTACGAATGACATTTGATGTCGTCATTTTCAAAATATTTTGAATTATGGAAGATGTCATTGCAATTTTGACAACAAGGCTATTAGATCATTCGTAGCAAAGCTGTCCTTGTTAGAACATGTTTATTTGAATATTTTTCTTTGATTTTGATTTTTTTTTTATTTACGAATATTTTCAAAATGTTTTGAGTTTCGAAATTTTATATTTTTTGGAAGGAACAATTTATTTAAAAAGCAGAACAATTTTTAAAAAAATAAATTCTTAGAAGCAAATCATATTGAATTTAAAAGTGATATACGCTGGTCGTCGGAAAACCAAACTAGTGATAAATTTCTTTGAATTATTTCACGGGATTTTAATTCTATCGCGAAACTAATAATTATTTAAAGGTAAATAATTTTATTGTTCATTTGATATTCTTTTATAATTGTTTTTAATCAAGGGAATTCAAAGGTTTATTAATAATTCATGACTGATCTAATTCTTTTGGATCTTGTGTACCATTTAGGACTCCATGTCTAATCTTCAGTTTATTGGAAGAACTTTTCTAAATTTTCCCATGCTGTTTGGCTAAGATTATTTAGTTCTTTTTCGGCTCTTATATTGGGGTTTACAGTTTTGCTTGTGTCCTGGCAATTTAAATTACAATTTATCTTTACCTTTCTCGTTTAATGCATCGGATATTATACATGTTTCTATTCGAGTCGAAGAGGGTTTAGTGTCTTGGTGAAAGTTATCAGCGGGTCACAGACGTCGATGACATCTTACCGCCGCTAAACATCTTGGATTAAAATAGCAAGCAGAGACACTTCACACTGTACGCTCAGTTTCCATACAGACTGCACAGACTGCTTCAGTGTGTTAAAGGTTCAAGGTTAATAGCTTCAAAATTTATCTTGGGGAACCGGGGGTCGGATTTGAGTTGCGTCAAGAGTCGATCTCACCTCTGGTCGAAAGACGTTAGTTAGTTGAGGTGACTTGCTGGCTTGGTTTTTATGATCTCATGTCGGCAAGGATGCCTGCGAGTTTAGCTCGGCAACTGCTTTCTACTCCCGGCTCTCATGTCGGTTCGTGGGGACTCGACTAAGCGAAGCGAAAGCTGAGCGTGTGATATCGGGTGCCTTGACGGATTCGAAGGGGAGGAGACCTCCAACATTCTGGGTTTACTTTGATACCTGTCACACTGGATTGCAGAAAACACACACATTCCGTCGTCCTAAATATCCGAGGACACAAGAGGGGTAGTTTAGGTCAATAGTCTCTCCACCTAAATTATTAGGAAAAGAATTAAATCCTGTCTCTTGGAGTGACTATAATTTGTCGGGCCCTCTGCTCTCTTTGTTACGAGGACTTACTCAGACTGACTTGGCGACGTAATGGAAGCTCTCCCCAGACAAGTTCGGGACAGGCTGGCGGAGTGTGTCCAGCCTGGAGTCGAGCACACGAGCAAGAGCGGGGAGGGGCTCTGCTTTTACCAGACCACAAAACTTGTCGAATTTCCATAAACTGAAGTTCTCTAGATGTTTCTTTTCTTCAACTAATACAATTATTTGAATTCCCTTATTCTTGAATATCTCTTTAATCAGAAGAATCTGTTATCCCTCATTCTCGCCTTAGGAACCATGGGTTACTAAAACATTTAAAAAAAACCACACAACGTTACTACCACTATTTCGATTGGCAAATATCTTTTGTCTACCGGTCCGCCAAACAGATTAAATAAATTAATCTTTCTTTTATATTTTATAAGGCCTGCCCCTTGGGGTCAGCACAGTACTTACCGGAAATTTTGGGTTTATTCCCAATTCAACAGATTTCCATTACAGATTCCTAGTCCCATAGATTCTCACCTCTACAGATTCTTAACCGTACGGATTCCCAACTAAACATATTCCTAACTGTACATACTCATTAAGTACTAAATAAGATAGATACCCAATTCTGGTATATAGGTAGGGAGCGAGCGTGGGCTTGCTTGCAGTACAAAAAAATGATGTTTTGCGAAATGATCTTGAATCAAAAATGCTTCTGCGTTTGAAGATGATAAGTGATGAATGACGTGTCGTTAAAGTCTGCGGTCTTCCACTGCGTCGTCACACGCTACACCGCCTCGGCTTCAAGTGATAGGTACACTGAAAAGTGAGCTTTGATTTGTGTTAATACGATACATTTTTCAGTGGACGTCGCGAGGTCCGCGTCCCGGCAATTGTTTTTACTTTAACTTGAATAGTTAAATGTTTAAAAAAACAAAAACCCGCCTACAAAAATGCAAAAAATAACTTCTTTTAAAATGGTAGGTAGGTCAGATCTACTGAAGTCGGCGTCCCACAATATTTTAAACCAAAAGCCGAATACAGTTGGACTGACCTACCTAGCATTTTAAAAGAAGTTATTTTTTGCATTTTTGAAGGCGGGTTTTTGTTTTTTTATACATTTATTTTATTTTATGCTTTTTAGTGATCCTATTCATGATGTTATGTAGTTCCACTTCTTAATTAATGAAAAATTATCGAACATTTCAAGCTCGCCGCAGGCAACGCCGCGGGAATGTCATAGTCATATTTAACATAAATGTGCTTTGTCATAGTCGCTCAACTACCTTAATCAATTGAGATATCTTATCGTCACCCTTGAAATAGGTACCGTTAAGGACTTTCGGTGGCCATCTGTGGTCTTCATCATCAGTTCCACTTCACCATATAGTACTTTTCAAAAGCAAATGCACGAGTTACAGTGAAAAATACCGAAATCGCTATAGGTGTGCCTATAATATTTGAGGAGTTCCCTTGATTTCTCCAAGATCCCATCATCAGATCCTGACGCGTTGACAATCGGACCAACTAGAAAGTATACCCATTCAAACAACGAAAAAAAATTTCAAATCCGTCCAGTGGTCTTCGAGTAATCGGGGAATATACATTTAAAAGACCCACGAATTGAGAACTTCCTCCTTTTTTTGAAGTCGGTTAAAAATGTATTGTACTCACACGAGTTAAAGCTCACTTTTTAAGGTTTCAATTTGAGCAGAGGCGGTGCTGGTCTAGTGCTTGTGTGCATGCGATGACTTGGGTTAGGATTTTGGTGGTATATCGTGGTTCCAGAATCCATGGAGGCGCTATTTCCTAATTATTATAATTCATGACACTTTGATTTTGACCTTCAGTATGGTCATATTTCAAAATGAACTACATACATTTTTAGTTCAGTTATTCCATACCTACTTATACTTGCTTGTTTGTAACGCTTTCACAGCAGACATATACTCCATACCAAAATTCATTTAAAAATTTGGTTTAGCGGTTTAATGAATAAAATTAATTTTGAAATATTAAAATACTGATGGTTAAAATCAAAGTGGTATAACAATAAATAGGAAATAACGACTCCATGGATTCTAGAGCCACGAGTTGCCACCAAAAGTCCTAAATCTAGCAAACTCTAGCGATGACCATTAAATGATGAACTGAATCCCAGGTACATTCTGAAAGAAAGTCCAGACGGATGGTACAATCTCAGTACTTACTTAGTCTGGTTCGTGTTAGGGAACCGCGGGTCGAACGGCGCGGTTTTAATCTCCCCCGGTGATTTGATCATCTCAGGCATGATGCTGCAAAGAAACACGACACATTCATTTTCTAAATCCTTTATTCTTACATCCTGTTTAACAGTAAAAAATAATAAGCTATAGAGTAGACACAATAGAGTACAATAAACATAGATCATAAACACAATACACTGCTGATGTCATAAAAATACTTAATACTACTTCCATGAGGCTATGCTAGAGTATTTTAAATAGGCCCGGCACTTGTCTATATAAAGTCCTTTACATAAGTAATAACCTATTAAAAAAAACATACATCCAACGCATTTTCCGAGTCCTTTTTTAAGACTATGGTGTCTTATTAAAGTTAATAAAGAAAAAAAACTAAATACTTCCACATTCTCTTCACAATATTGATTTGGGTATCCCGGGCATCAGGTAATAAAGACCCATTTAAAATACTTTTAATTATATATTTAATTACGGAAATCTAAATTATACTAGACAGACAAAGTGAACACTCGACTACATTATTTAACTAGAGGTCTGGTCTTGCGCTCTTCCTCGCAGGAAGTCTCTCTGTATTTCTTGACTTCCTGCATGTAAAGGGACCACGCGTCCTTCGGCGTATTGTCAGCAAGCTGTTCCTCTATAGCCTTTGCCTTCTTTACTAAACCAGTCTTAAGAACGCGCCCACCGCGCCTCTTGCCAATAAATGGAAGAACCGGCTTCTTTATCTCCGGTTTTTTCTCCTCAATCTTCTTGGTCTCCTCCTGCATCTTTTTAAACATTTCCAAAAAGCTACCATCGTTTTTGATCGTTATGGGACCTGGTTTCGATTTGGAGGAGGAAGCAACCATATGTTCGGATGGAGGTAATAGCTCGGCGAAGTTAGGCCCTTCGACTTCCGGTGGGTCGCCGTACTCGATGTCGTCGACCGCGGCTGGTTCTACGGCCCCTGGCGGCGGTTTCACTTCTTTAGGGGGCGGAGTCTCGGGTCTTCCTCTACGTTTTTCCTCCTCGCGACTGCGATGCAGTTTCCAAAAGCGTTTGCGGTCAGCCACAGTAAATTGGCCCCGACGCTCCTCAGGCGGTGAGCCGCTACTGTAACTCGAAGAATGAGAGTTCTTAGAGCGCGAGCGCGACTTAGACGACCGAGGAGTCCTCGAACCCTTCCTGCCTCTGGACTGAGACCGCCGTTGTGACAGTGATCTGCTTTTACTGACAGAGCGACGCTTAGATCTACTCTTTGTCCTGGAACGTTGTTTAGCAGTCGATTTTTCTAGGCGTTTTTTCGAACCCGACCAGGATCGCCCTGAAGACCTGGAAGAGTGGGAAGACGACCGCCCGCGGCGAGACTTGGAGTGTGATCGTTTCTTTAAATGTTTTGGGCTCGGCGATCTGGAACCAGAAGAGCTTGAGGACGATCTGCTTCTAGCATAGCTTTTGGGTGGAGTCAGGGAACTTTCTCTGCCCTTTCTGGGTGGCGTGTCAGTCGGGCGCGTAGGGCGTCGCTTCGGTGGAGTAGTGGAACGCTCCGTTTTTATGTAGCTTTTAGGAGGAGAAATAGATGATCTCTTCTGAACCCTAGGTGGGGTTATCACCTCCTCTTTTATCTTTCTAGGCGGAGTGGATACATCTCTGGCTTTTTTATCCTTGCCCTTATCTTTACTGGAATGAGGTTTGCCCTTGCCTTTTACAAAATCTTTTTCACGCCTCAGTCGTGGAGACCTACTGATTGATCTCTCCCTACTAGACGACTGGCGAGAATTTGATCGGTGCCTAGAATGAGATGAAGACTTTTTTAAAGGAGGAGTGAAGGAATGCTCCCTATTCATACCCTTCCTGGCTTTAATTCTTTTATAAGACCCATTAGATCCAGAAGAGTTTGAAGAACTTTTTCTTCTACTTTTTTTGCCCTTCCTTCTTGAAGAAGTGGATGAGGACCGAGATCGCTCACTGGAAGAATACTTGGGTCGCTTCTTATCAGACCTACTGGATGATCTGACTTTCCTATCTTCTTCATAGCTGTCTCTTTTCCTAGAATATTCTCTGTCTTTCCTCTCATAAGGGCTAACACTTCTGGAATATGATCTACGTCTCCGCTCACTTGACCGTCTAGGAGACCTGGTTCTAGAGCGCTGCCTAGTCGTTGGATAGTTGTAATCCTGCTGCACAGGAAAGGCTCTAGTATCTTGAAATTTTGCATAGTAGTTTTCTCCCTGGCGCTGGTAGTAACTTGCATCGTAGTTGTAGTTGTAGTTTGGGGCATTATACGCTTGGTAGTCGTAGGGAGAAGGTCCATACTGACTGTAGCTGACGCCTGTCCAAGGGTCGGTAGTGGGAATGACGCGGGGCACGGGAGGCGCCGGGGGCGGCGCGTAGGGCTCCGGGGGCCGCGGCGCGTACTCCGACTCAGCGCCGGGCGGCCCGCCGTCCCACGCACCGCGATATGACATACTTAAATGAGCCTCTTCGCATAACCTGGAGCAGTTTGTAGGTATGCACACACCTACAAACAGAATAACTTTTCGGTGTAGACAACAACTCTAAATGACCCGATTCCGAGAAACCTTCGAATGTACATTTGACTATCTCTTGTCATATATAAAGTCGTGACGAGGAACAACATAAATTACGTAATGCGTAGCCTTATACTCAAAAAAAATCAGACAGTGCATGCGTTGGAGATCAAGCGAATAAAATTGACATGAATTGTACTAAAAATACCTTTTTGCCCATGCTCACCTTTTCTAAATTTGCTTTTTATGCAATTTATATCGTAGAAAAATGGCAGCGAACACACTCGCTTCACAGGCCTATAAACAATATAGATCGATGCATAGACTATTTTCACAATTTTATTTTAACGCCAATAAAGCTCACCACACAATGTGACTTCAATTTGGAAGTTTACGGTTCGTTACATCACTAAATCATAAACAGCTAAACTTTTGCCATTGGGACTGACGTTTATGCTGTGTCAACTGTTAAACTGTTGCCTGCCTGTCTGTCTGTCATGTTTGCCCGCTCGTTTCGCCGGTGTGACGCTGTAAAAAAATAGGTCTTTGTTACAGGGAAGGCACGGTATTTTAATTCCGAGATTGTCACTATCATTGCATAGATGTACCATACGCCTTGTTTGCCATGATGAGTAAAGTAAAAGTTTCAGCTGAATGGAAGAAGCGTGTGAAATCAGAGTATATGAGACTGCGTCAAGTGAAGGTAATTCCGATTTTGCGTTTAACACCTGCCTGCCTAGTGCCTATCCCACATAACTTTACAAGAGTACAAACCGTCGAAGGCTTGCTATCATTTAATCGACTTAATATTTACAGAATTCAACATTAATACAATTAAAAATTAAAACTAAATCATTGGTGTGTTTTTAAAGCGTGTAAAAGATCGTTGTCCGTTGATCTGGCCATTGCACTAAATAAATGAGTAGAATTAGAATTTGTGTAGGTACTAGTTGGTGTTCTTATTGGTTTCTTGTTTTTAGCGCGTCAAAAGAGCTGATGAAGTGAAGGTAACATGGGCGCGCAACCTGCGTATAATGTCGGAGTCCGTGGAGACGCGGGACTCGGAGACGACGGCGAGCGGGCGGCGACCCTACTGGCCGCCCCCGGCGCCCGCGCCCTCCCACGAGGGACTCATGAAGAAGGCTGACGCCAGCTGTACTGATGGTAACAAAACATTATTATGTATTATTAATTCTGCATATTAATACAAACCTTGAAACAAAACTCAGTAATTCAAATCATTTATTATGTTCCACTTCTCTGAAAGTTGTAATAACACTGATTGTTTAAAAACATTCAATACAGCTTTTGTAGTAATTGTCTGCAAATAAACTGTGAATCCTTTTTACTTACCATTAGGTTTAAGTTTAAAACTAAATAATGCCTTTTAATTCTGATGTTAACACTTTCATTTTCATACAAAATCGACCCGCCTAGCGGGTCGGCGGCAATGAAAGTGTTAAATAAATACTGTATCATTAAAAAAAAACAGGAAATAAATATATTAACTCATTTTAAAATTAGGTAATACTAATAGTGGATTTTTTTATGTTAGATTTGCTAAAGATGCCCTTTTTAACCTTACTTGTGGCTCATAATTTAAATAATAAATTATTTTTCCAGCTTTAGGTGTTGTAACCACCCAGCAAGTACCAATCCACATAATCAACTCAGTAAACCCAATCCCCACCATGTACACTTGGGCACCAACACAGAAGAACTTCATGGTTGAGGACGAGACCGTCCTTCACAACATCCCGTACATGGGGGACGAGGTCCTGGACCAGGACGGTACTTTCATCGAGGAGCTCATTAAGAACTACGACGGGAAAGTGCATGGTACATTGGCTTGAATCATTCTGATTTTATTTTGTTTGTGGACAAATCTGACCTTAATATGTTATGCCTGGGCCACTATGAGATTTGATGTCTCTTAACTGTCTTGTTAAGGAAAGAGCCAACATGAATCTTTGCCAAATCCTACAGATGTGGCCGCAGCATTATTGTTGCATTTTTGTTAGAAGATAAGAATTAAGTTAATGCCTTCTGCTGGCATCTTGGCTGCATAGCCGACAAGTACAACTCAAATTCAAATATTGAGTTTGTCATGTGCCCGGAGCTCCTACTATCCAAAGGGAAATTTAGTGAGAAGCATTTCATATGATATCTTTCAATACTGGACCTGCCTATTCAATTCATAACTAAAGGATAAAGTATTAATTACTTAATAACTTAATTCACAATTAAATACAAAACTATTATCATTTGCCCACTAAGCATAAAAAACTCTTTTCATTTAAACTGCTACAAAACACAAAGTATATACATAAATAAAACATAACACCACCCCTATCCCACTGACAAAATTGTTTTCCATAGAAAAAGTGAACAACATTGTTGACTCGTTCATTTTTAAAGTTATGTGGGTTAAAGGCCTGCTCTGAGAGTTAAAATTCATTTTTCATCTCTAGTTCTGCTTTGTCCACAAACCACATGAATAATAATACACATTGGTGTGTGTGCACACATCTTTGCTTTACTTAGGAAATTGATATTCTGGGGTGGAAATAATTGATTTTCAAGTATGATTTAAGTCTCACTCGGTATTAAGCACCTCATAGGCTATGCACTGACATCATCATGCTTTTCAGGCTTCTATCACGTTCCAATTTTCATTGAAGAAGCACAAAAAGTCATGTCACACTACTCCATGTTGGTATAGGTATAATAAGTACACTTATGTAAGTTACACTTGTAATAAATTTAATACAACCTCACACACATAGACAAACAAACTATGTCTAGTGGTGATAAGACCCAAGTGGCGGCCCAAGGCTTTAAATTTTTAAACTCGGACTACCAATGAAACTCCGCCCGATGCTCCCCGGACGCTCTCTAAATTAGGAAATCCGGGGAAAACGGGAGGGATGGCAACTCTGCATGATAGTCCTCTGTGTTGGCAACGCATATGAGGTCTTAGGATGGCAAACTTGAGATTTTAGTCTTGAGAATTCAAATGTCTATGGGCCTTGAGAATTAAAATAAAAAAAATCGCCAAAAATGAACGATCCTATCACATAATTATCTAAATGTAGCTCAGAAATATTAAATTCTGTCCTATCCTGTCACATTTTCGCTCTCCCAAGATTTTCATTGTAATAAATATCTAATAATAATATCTCGGCTACTACATAATGATGTCATTCCAAACTAGGATAAAATAATAATTGTTCTTATACTAGGATCAAATAATACTTGTTCTTTAGGTATAGGCAAATATTAGTGTGGTACGGCACGGCACCGCACCCTGCATCTGTACGGACATGATAACGTGCTTCTCCATGGCGCCATGATGATGTCCACAGGCCCTTTGTTAAATAGTCAACCAAAACAATTTAATCGAGCTTTGACATATGAGGGGTGATCCAAAAGTTTTGATAATCGGTATAAAAAATGGGAGAAATGTAATGCGTTTTTTTTTAATTGGAATGAGCACACTTTCTATATTTCCGAACACTTATTAACGTCATTCAATTGTTTTATTTTACCACTATAAAAATAATTTTACTTTTGGAGGCCAAATTTTGTACCTTCGCTATGTCATCACCAGCTCGTGATTTTTATGTAATTGTTTTTGAACATTAGTGAATGAGAAATAGTAGTCGAAAGTTAGGGCTAAATAACGGGGAGAGCGGTTATCAGTTCTGATCTTTGGTCGACGAGCAGCACCCTTATCACTTAGAAGGCTCTGAAGCACAATTCCTGCCGAAAAATTGTAATTTTTTTTCTTTAGCTTATTTTTATTATTTTGCCATAATTAGGATACAATAATGTTATATAACTCTCCTAGATTATTTGATCTCCTCAATAATCCTGGAAAAGGCCGAAAAAACCACCCTAAACTTGGTGACAGAGCTGGAGATAGAAAAATCAACTGCAATGATAACTTATTTATCCTTTAAATTATAATGATAAATCAAGGTTTCATTTTCAATAACAATATTTTTTATTAGTGTACCAAAACTTTTTCCACACAACTCCCAAATTATTACAAAACTAACTCTTATTTTTGCCGTCTTGTAAAATTGTTAATACAGATGTTTTTTGTTTAGCTATCACAGGGAAACAAATGAATAATGTTTACATTTTTTTTCTCTAATTTAAGTTTCATTAGTGCCATGGTATAGTCCACATTAAAAGAATATCATTATGTAGATGGTTCTTACTGATTCTCAAAACTTTTGGATCACCCCTCGTAAATCAGTGTTCAGAGGGCTTAGTTAGTAGATAAAGCATTCGTCACTGTCGTACTTATTTACGTGTCAGAAGGCGACGGATGCCTTATCTAAACTTTGTCACGCGAATAATGCGGCAATGTTAGGGCCCCTGTGTCTATTGGCTGATGAATAATGCTACATGTTTTTTTTTTAAATTTATTTATGACTGCTACCGCGCAAGTATTGTCTTGGAATGGAAGGATGATTTTTGTTGGAGATATGAATACCCAATTTATAGCCTCGTGCTGCCGAAGAAAAAAACGCGAGATCAGCTAAACTCCCAGTGTGCAATGTATAAGCCAAAACATTTTTATGTTCAAACTGCCCATGAGTATTGAACCTTTTTTTAAAATGAAAATGTCTACCAGGATTATGTCTTAAGTCTGGGCGGTTATGCTGTGTCACATTATACAATGTGCTGTAAATTGGGCGGCACGAGGATAGAGTATAATATGACATAACTTAATAACAGTTCAACCATGTATGAGTGAGTAACTTAATGGAAAAAAGTAGCCAGCTTTTTCTGTTAAGTTTAAGATTAATAAACTTTGTCATATATGTTATACATTGTGTATTCATTTGTACAACAAAAATACCTTCTATGAGTTTATTAGAAAACACAATAATAGTACTGGGCGCCACTGCAGGGCCTTTTTTTTTTTTGACGAGGAGGAAATGCCCTTACGCATCGTCCCCCCAGGCCGGGTAGCCAAGTGGGGGGGGTATGACGGACTCACGACCACCTCAGTCTCCTGCGAGAGCTGAGGTGGAAGCATACCATCTAAAACCTCTCCGGTGTTAACCTCCAAGGGCTGTTAGCGGGGGCACCGTGTGGGCTGATGACTATTCACCACTGGGTGCCCCCCGCCACTGCAGGGCCTACCTAAACAAATGACAACATGGACAGTGCAGCGGGGAAGATACGATATCCCCCAACATTTGTCAGTTATTCACCAATTTACTAACAATCATTCCCTCATGTAACTGAACCAACGGTGACTGTAACGAAGCCTACCTACAGGCGACAAGGAGGGCGGGTTCATCGACGACCAGCTGTTCGTGGAGCTGGTGCACGCGCTGCTCGCGTACCAGACGCGCGAAGAGGTTGCTGAGGACCGGAGAGAGGTCAGTTGCCACCCGTTTGACTATTTCTCTAGATATAATTATAGCGTCCGACCTAAACAAGTTTTTACCGGGGAAACTGAAAGCGTATTTTCTTATACTTAGGATAGTAATCGGAGCTGCACTTGATTTCACTGACTTTCCCAAAGCGATGGCGGTAGTTGACAATTTTTTTTTTTATTAATAGAAAGAAGCCATCAAGGAGCAAAAAGACAGGGAGAAAGATAAAGATAAGGACAAAGACATCAATAAAGACAAAGTCAAAGACTGCAATAAAGACAAAGACAAAGATTGTAATAAAGACAAAGACAAGGACGCTGTGGAGCCCGAGGACAGCCCAGAGAAGCACTTCCCGGTGTTCACGATCTTCCGGGCCATCTCCCTGCAGTTCCCCGACAAGGGCACTGCGCAGGAGTTGCGAGAGAAGTAAGTTCCATTACTTAACTGGAATAAGCAGGAGTCTACTTGAAATTTGGAGGAACTATTCCGTGGATATTCTAGGGGTGCACTGAGAAGGGTTTTGTGGAAATTCACCTCCTAAGGGGTTAAAATTAAGGGAGTAGCGGGAAACTAATGACCAGTCCAGCACTAGTTATGACGTAGAAAAGACTACCTATGTGCCGTTTAAGCTCTTTTTAGATATTACCATCTTTTATTCTCAGTAAATAATGAATAAACATTTAAAAAAAATGTTTGCTTTTGACTGGTCAGAAAGTTTCAGTTGTCAATTCTACGCGTCCCGGCGTCCTATAGTGTTGTATGGAGCCGCACACTCTATGTACAGTTCGTTCGTTCAAATAGTGTGCAATACAAGCCTTGCTTGCTTTGCGCGCCGCGGCGACTTCTTTGTAGCAATTGTAGCGACACATGAAAGCAGACAAACTATTTGAATGAACGAAATATATATAGTATTCCGACAGAGGGGTAAATGCGGCACTTAATTATTTCAAGGGAATTCAACGTTTTAAAACTATGCTTCCTTTTACAGAAATTAAGGTACTTAAACTATAATAAAAGGACGCAAAAATATTTTTAAAACATTGAATTCCCTTGAAAAAAATTAAGTGGCGCATTTAACGTTCGTCGGAATAGCCCCCTTTGACTTTATATGTATTTATATTGTTGGTACCCATAGCTTATAATCCTAGAGCTTAGTTCGGGACTGTGAGACTGTCCGCTGATATCGAGGACCGTCCCCAGGTACGTGGAGCTGACGTCCCGCAGCGACCCGGACGCGCTGCCGCCGGAGTGCACGCCCAACATCGACGGGCCGCTGGCCGAGGCGGTGGGCCGCGACCAGACCATGCACTCCTTCCACACGCTCTTCTGTCGCCGCTGCTTCAAGTACGACTGCTTCCTGCACCGTGAGTACACCGTCATACAACAGACACGAGGCTTTTGGAGACGGATTGAGGATTTGGCTAATAGGTCAATTTAATTACTTTTGACTAGTCAAAATGGTAGCTTGTATGTAATGTTATGTCAACATACCTGTGACGTCACAAGTTTATATGACTCGCACTCTATGGTTTTTGGGAATGCCATAGATAAATCCAGTTTTGATATTGTCCGTACGATTGGTACAAATTACAAGCGGAACTCTTTTTCTAGCAAAAGGAGTTGGAAAGAGACTTCCGCTTGTAATTTGTAACTTGTAGCTTTGTGAAACGGGCCTCAGGTCTCTTCTTTTTTAGATTAGGCTAGATCCAAAGGCAATGCACCGATTCTGGGAGATGTCATGATGACCTCCTAGGCCACACCTTGAAACTGCCCCTGCGGCTTTTTTAAGGGAAGAAATGAAGTTAAATTAGCTCCTGCCTGGTCTGCCTCAGCGCATTTTATGCAGACTCACCAGAATCAATATATTAACATGATAAAAGACAAAAGATGAAAAAAATATACGTTAACACGTTGAAGGCGCTAATCATTCTAATCGATCATCAAGCCAATACCAGATATAGCAAAATTTAAATGCTCAAGCATGCTTCCACAAACAGGACTTTCAGCGTAATTTTGGGCAACCTATTGCGAATCCGAAGTTTTGTTTCCCGATTTTTCATTTGTTCGAATTTTCATTATATAACAATCCTGGAAAGTTACCCGGCTTCAGTTAAACTTAAAAGTGCATTTGTAACTAATGAAAATTCGGAAATCGACTTTGTGATAATAACCGTAATTTTGAGTAAGACAGAAAGTAAATAATTTATTACGAATGGTTATTTTATTATACAACTTTAATGTTCAGGATATATGATTGCTTCTCTTTCAGAAATGTATTGCTGGAGTGTGATTTGTGTGATATAATTAATTTTTGGTTTTGCACAAGTTGCTAGTACTTTACCTGCGTGGGAGTGTGTATGTATTTAAACTATATTGTCATGTGGTATGTAACGCTTAGATATCCTTAATCTATATTTATTTAATATTTTAGATGAGTAATTAGTGTTAAATAGTTAAATTATATCCATGATTGGGTGGAAGACATAAAAGATAATGTAATCTGATACAGATGAACTTACTAACAACCACGTATTTTTATTGACGTAGTAGTCTGAGAGCTGGGGGCCGATTTTTGACTTTAGAGCGCTCGAAAGTTTCACTCTGAAGTGAGCAAAATCTTCGAAACCCTTTTTTGAAATACGAGCGGTAGAATTGAAAAAGAATGGTGAATGGTCTTTAAATTTTCTATCGCTCGTAATTTCAAAAATTCGGTTTTACAGATTTTGCTCACTTCTGAGTGAAACTTTCGAGTGCTCGAAAGTCGAAAATCAGCCCCCTGACCTGATGATAGAATCTGAAGGACGCAAAATAATCTGCGCTATACTTGAATTTTACCCACCTAGGACTCGTTATTTTGGTCTCTATTAGCGGTTGTATCTGAGCAAAAAAGTACAGTTTGCAAAAAAAACACTCAATTTGTTTTTTCACTGATATTTTCTAATTGTGAATGCAGTACCTATGTTTTGTCTTTTATAGTTTCGTCCTAATCATGGTAGTATAGCAATAACTAGAGCAGTAAAGTAAGCTGACGTGTGTGTTTCTGTTTGCGGCAGGAGGCCCGGCGGCAGGTAAGGCGCCGCGTCACGCACCCGCGCTGTGCGAGGGCTCACACTCAAAATAACACAAATCATTAATCATGTTAATCCTGCCACCACTAAATAGGGAATATGTATACATTTTTTAAATCGCATTTCTTAACAAAATATGAAAATACCGTAAAAGAGATCACCAAAAGTGAACTTAAAATTAAAATCGGCCAAGATATACAGATGATACAAGCATTTTAAACTGCTATAATTAGCAAAATGTAATCCTAAACCGGGCATAAGTTCTGTTGCTAAGGTTGAGTCAAATAAAACTAACTAATGTTTATTTTTTTATTTTATTACGTATAAAAATTAAAAGCTCAATAAATGTACATTTTGAAGAACAAAAAATCATTCTATATTGTCGCCGCAATTTCCGAGACGATTTTTTAACATTCACAGCCGGCATCGATGAAATTACGCATGACTTTTCTGTAAATTTAACTTTTTGAAAACGCTAAAGAAGTTAGTCTTGGTTTACCAAAGAAGTTTATTGTTTAATATTATAAAACTTCCTATCTATGTATATGTTTAGAGACCAAAATTATATTTCACAACAAGACTCAATTCCAACTTAAGAACCAAGAGATTTGGTGTGTTTTCGTATTCCTGCAAAATTTATGTGAAATCGTAAAGTCGATTTAATGAGACATCAAGATTGACCGGTGTCCAAGCAGATCTTTAGTTGCTTGGAATACATTTGTATCAGAATTTAAAGCTAAAAGTCTGATCAATATGTCACGCAAATATGAACTCTCTACAAGAACTCTTACAAAAGTTGTGGCCGTTATCAGTATCATCGTCGTGCGTGAATTGAACTATGATTTTCTAGTCCGAAATGGGGATACTTCAAGATCGTACGTCAAATAATTGCAAAAGTTTAGAATACATTTTTTTAATTTATATTCTATATAAATCAAAGTTTCGATTAATATATAGATTTATGAAAAAATCCATTAATTTATTTTTTAAATTGTAATAAATCTTAGTTACATAACTTATGACCAGACTAGGTAGACAGCGATTAAACAGAGAGATCCTTTAAGCACTGTGACGTCATGTAACAGGTCAGCCATATAAACTCCATGTTACATTCCGCTTTGCTAGGAAGAGATAGGAACAAACCTTTGTTGGTTTATATCTTGTTTTTTTTTTTAGCTATTCTAAAAATGTTTCTTAACTGTTTGTTACATGAATCAGCTTTTATCGAAGCTGTACAAAATAGACATGAATATTCCCTATTGTTAGCCTAATAATACCACCAAGCAGCAGTGTTCGCATTGTGTTCCGTTTGTTGGCATCGCATTTGGGGTCCTAAGATTGCAGTTTTAAGGTTGTAGTCTTGATAACGCAAATGTCTATGGGTCACAGATCTTACTTACCATCAGGCGGCCTGAGTGATCGTTGCCAAAAAAAAAACTTGGAAATAAGATTAAATAAATACATATTACCGTGCGGTTGCTAGGTTAGAATAGTGCCACTCCATGTCTTCCCGTGGATGTCGTAAGAGGCGACTAAGGGAATGAAGGCGTGTAGTACTGTAAGGCGATGGGCTTGCAACCTGTTTCTAAGACGCTGGTAAACATCTTAGCCTAATTGTGCAGAATATGGTTACAGAATTATCAACAAGTTTTTAGAGTTGTGGGTAATTCTGTAGTTCTGCCTACCCCACTCTGGGAACCAAGGCGTGAGTTTATGTATTATGTATGTACGTATGTATGTAAGTATTCATATTTTCTATACAACCATACTAATATTATAAATGCGGAAGAAAATGTTTGTTGTTTATTTGTTACCGTGTGACAAAACGGCTAAACAAGATCATGAAGAAGAACATAGGTTACTTAATACCCTGGAAAATTGGTCAGATACCAAGGGAAAGGTAATGGACGACGCCGCAGGCGAAAGCTGGTCCTTTGTCTCGATAAGCAGTTGACAACTGTACAAAAAAGTACAGTCCAGTCGACATAAATGCTTAGTTATAACAGTATTTAAGGTCAAGCGGGGCTATTACGTCAGTGGGGCAATTAAATCGGCTTTATCTCCCGTTTTAAAGTTTTTTTTCTCTGCTTCACTCACTTCAATTATCGATACGAACTTTAGAACGGGAGATAAAGCCACTTGACGTAATTGCCCCACTGACGTAATAGCCTCGCTTGCCCTTCCACTCTTTATTGTACAAGACTAAAAAAAGAATACAAAACACAGGCAATATAACAAAAAACAAAACAAGTATAAAGGCGAACTTATCCCTTTAAGGGATTTCTTCCAGATAACAGTAATGTGAGCCTTCGTCAGTTGCTGCTTTTCTTGTAACTAATATGTGTAACTTGTTTGTATTTATATTTATTTTGCACCATTGACATTTAATATATTTATTTATTTCCATGTATTTAAAAGTTTTAATACTTCTAATCAATCTAATTATGTATCATAATTATTTCATCATTTTATTTTTAGTTGAGAGGTAAGTAATAAAGGATTTTCTCTTTCCTACTTCTGATATATAATATCGTATTGTTGCCAATTATATCTACTAACCTTTGTGGCATATTTGCTTTGCTTATATCATGATATTATATTATAATTAATTAGTACAGCAAATACGATTTATATTAATATAGCCGTCATTTTTATTATTTCGTTCGTTCGCCTTATCTGTATCCATTTCATTTCAAACCTTGCCTTTTAACAAAAATTGTTTGGTCTTTATGTATCATTGCCTACAAAGCTATTAGTATTTTCTTTGTTTCCAGTATACCGAAACCTCTTAGGGTTTGGTAAAAGGCAAACTACAGCAGGAAGAAATACCTTTTTGGAAATGATACATTAGGCCAAAGTTATTTCGCCCAGCCATTGTAGAAGAAGCCCTGTTTAGGCAACCTATTGCTGTCAAAAGTGGTTTCAAATAGTTGCTTTATTTGTATGTATATCTTATAATATTTGTTTAGTTCAGATAGAAAACTGAAATTTGGTTAGAAGACGCGGTAATCCGTGTTATGCCGATGAACCATACTTATTTCATTTTGGTATTGTAACTACCTTTTCTGTGCATAATCATTAAATTAAAATAGTCCTCAGTAGAATCAAGATAGGAATTGAGTCGCTTTACTTCAAACTCGGATATGTCCTTGAAATTTGGTATACGAATTTAAAACTTAATGTGTTTGAAAAAAGACGCAAATTCCGTTGTCCTTTTGCATGGACTTATCCGAGTTTTAAGTTAAGCGACTCAATTAAGTCTGTCATTAATAAATAATATTTTTTTACTTGCTTTATTACTTACATAATTATGTCATTTTGAAAATTAAAAGAATATGTCAGTGGCCATAGACAAGATGCATTGCGAGAACGTTTTCGTTATCGAAAATGTACATATAGGACTGACGTAAGCTGCCAGACGATCGCGTCAAACGCTCATGTCATGTCTATTCCATACATTTAATAGTTTTCGCCAATCGTTTACGTTAGCAATAATCTCCTTAGGCAATTGGTCAATTGAATACGAATCTGTTGTGAATGAAATAAAGTCAATTTTGTAATTTGATTATGAGTTATAAAAACAAAAGAAATTCCACTTTACTTCCTTTGCACTAGATCCTTATTTAATTGACCGTAGTACTAGTTTTACTACAAGGCATCCCGTCTAAGGCCACAATTCAATTTATTTTTTAAATTTACGCTCACGGGCAGCGGACCACTGTCAATCTTATGAGCGGCTGTTTTTTTTTTTTTGCGGCTCTATAGAGTTTTTTTTAACAAACAAGCAGTTTTTACCTTCTTCCGGTCATCCGGTCTTATACCAACAACCAGTAAAATGACTATCGACTAAGATGGAATGCCTCTATCATTCCATCTTAGTCTGGGCAACGCATTTGCAGTCTTAGGATTGCAGTCTTGAGATTGCAAATGTCTTTGGGCCTCAGGTTATTTACCGTTTCACGAAGCTACAAATTACAAGCGGAACTCTTTTTCTAGCAAAAGGAGTTAGAAAGAGACTTCCGCTTGTAATTTGTAACTTGTAGCTTCGTGAAACGGGCCTCTGGTGGCCTGTTTGCTTGTTTGCCTTCTACATGACATGCACCTCGTAAGGCCCAGTGTGCGATAGGATGTACATAATCAAGGCAATTTAATTTGAACTGTGTTGTTACAGGAATAAGGTTTATTTTCCTATCTCCATAAATTGAAAATGGCATTATCGAACAAACATAATTGAACTTTATTGCCTTGATGGTAGATTCAAAGTCCCACTTACGCCTTACGAAGTTAAAAACAAAACTGAAGCTAACTGATATGTAAACCACTGTAAATGTCTGAGTTGTAGTGTTTTGTATGCCTTATCTTGGCTGGGTATTGATGGCTGATGTTTCCCAGGGTTGCAGGCGTGCCACCCGGGACCCAACCTGAACAAGCGCAAGGGGCCCGACCTCAAGCCCTTCTCGGAGCCCTGCGGATCCAGCTGCTACGTGCTACTGGTAATATATACACACTATAAAATATATATTGCTCTTCGATCAGAATCACGTGCTTTGCGAACCTATATTTTTGGAACATGAACCTGAAACCTTTATTGAAAACATGCAAAAACATTATTATAATGGGATTCATAAATGTTTGGTATTTATTCGGCCGTGTCGGGTCGTCTTTGGTTCTTACAGGGTTACTTATCTTGAGTTCGAAGAACTTTTCATTTGTCCTAAAATCATTTTCCTCTGAAACCGTTTAACTTTCCTGGATTGTTATAAAACTGACCTAACCTAACCTACAGGTCCTGTAGGTACTAAATCTCTTTAAACATTTTGAAAAGTTATTGGGTACAGAGAGAAATGATTTTCGGACAAATGAAACAGCAGACAAAAGCTTTTCGATACATCTAATTCTATAGGTTACCTACTTACAAGTTCAAGCTAGAGTTGAAAATTCCGGAAAAAACCGAATGTTCTTTTCCTTGAGTTTTTGAAAATTTAGTTTTTTGTTTCTTCGGATTTTTTAGGAAAAATAACATATAAATAATGACAATTTATTCATAGTCAATCACTGTCAATCTCGCCACCTATTTCAATAGCTTCTGCCTCCATGTCGTCGATGTCGCCTATTTGTAGGTGCAAATAAGACCGAATATAGATTAAAATAAGAGCAGAAAATTTCATTGTTCTTTTTCTATAAAAATCCGAAAAATACGTGTTGGGTGGGAAAAAAAAAATCCGGACTTTTTCAACGCTAGTACAAACATTCTGTTTTATTGTGGGCATTTGCAAATCCTAATGGATTTGATATGGCTAAGTGAACTTGACTAGATGAATGTTGTGTAGGACGGCATCCGCGAGAAGCTGGCCCGCGAGAAGGCGGCGGGCGAGGAGGACAAGGGCAAGCACAACATGGACTCGCCCAACGACGCCTCCTCCGAGGACAGCAACGACAGCAACCGGTTCACCAAGGGTGAGCTACTGCACTACCCACACTACTTACTCACTAGTACGGTCACGAACTTTAATTGATGAACCACTATAGAACCTTGTCGCATAAAACCAACGATTAATTCCTATGTAATTTCCATCTTGTCACTTGACGCTGTCCTTGTGAGTTGTGACAAGGTTCTATGGTGGATCAACATTTTAAGTCTTTGATGATACCTGGGCGACCGAGCGTCGCTCCGGTTGAATTTTTTTTTTCCCAAAGATGACAACTTGACAAAAAAAGACCGAATAAATCACTAAGATAAAAATGATTAATTGATTTATCCTTCTGTCTCTTGTAGTTCTAGAAAATTGATACAAAGATATTTTGGACGTATAACTATGATGCGTTCTAAAACAATTTTTGATCCGTTTTATAAAAAAAATAGGTACTTGAATTACTACAAAAAGGCGCAAAAATAGTTCCCTTGAAAAAACGCATAAATAACGCATTTAACCCTCAGTCGGAAAGCCCCGCCTACCTTACAGATGTTTCTATTATGGAAAAAAGCCTCTATTCCCACTAGTTCAGTTGTCCAGTTCGAACGTGGATGAAGGGGTATATCCTTATAGTGTCGACGGAGCTCCTATTTCTTGGTGTATTTGGCCCTTCGGGCCTGCTGAACATTCACCATAACCTAAACCTACCTCTCTTTTAAGATACACATTTTGACCAGGTTCAGTCAACTGAACTGGACAACTGAACTAGTGGGAATAAACTGAAAAAAGTACGGGATTAATTTAACATTAATAGACCTAGTCCTAAACAATTCTCAAGGCTTGTACACTAGTAAAGGTAAGGTAACTGATAAATAGTTTTTAAACACTACGTGACGTATGTATTGTTTAATAAGATGTTGACATTCCTCCGCTCTCGGTGCGTTTGCTGCTCAAAACGTGTATAAAGGAATGAATATTTTTATGTAATGTGATCGTCTCTGCAGGCAGCGCGGCCAGCTGGGCCGTGCCGGGCCGGCCCGTTGACGCGCCGGCCGACGCACCCGCCGAGCCTGCGTACAACGCGCTCGGTCAGTACTACTATACCATACTACACATTGTTGCAAAATACACACAGCGTACACAACACCACTATTCTGCTAATTGATTAAACCGTTGTTCATTTTACACACGTTTATATAACTTGTTCAATTAAATAACACTAATCAAAATTTGATGTTATGAGTCTATTTTGAACCACTTTCTGTTATCGTATTAAGCTGAAAGAACAATGCCAGCGGCCTGTTTTATAAAGCTACAAATTACAATTTCCAGGTTACAAGTTTCCATTTGACACAACCTCGACCAATGACGACCAGCCATTTGAGCAGTGTTGCCAGTTTAGACCTGTAAAATTGTAACTTGTAGCTTTATAAAACGTGCCCCATAGAAGCTTTGGCCTAAGAAAAAATTGTGACGGATGATCATACAATTGGGTTTATTTAATGTAGAAAAATATTTAAAACAATGCTGTGGTAACACCACTGAAGGTTTTTCTGAAGAGCTTGTCTAAAATCAAATATTTAGTAATAATCGTAACACCACGTTACTCGCAAGATGTCTTATTTACAAAGTATCTTAATAGATGGCTCTATTTTTCGTATAAGTTCCCTAAATGTGTAAGTAATAAAATACTGAATTTAAATCATAAAATAATAAATCGGTGGTTAAAATGGCAATTGGCGTAAAGGACATCTAATTTTTACTGTACAATTGTCCTATACGCCAATTGCCATTTTAACCACCGAAATACTGAATTTGAATTTAAATCTCATACAAAACAGGACATATCAACATCCTTCAAATCCGCGAGTTTAAAAAAAAAAAGTTTTAAGTCAAGATCTGGCATTTTCCTTTGGTTTAAATATGACAATATGTAATATATAATATTATGATATCTAAGAGATGATGTGGTAATGGAGTCAGAAGGTGGCGACAGGATCTTCTCTATACTTAACGTAGATGCTGCTGGGACTCATTTTGTCCATTAATTTTTTTATAGAAGTTTATTACAATACATAACCCTGCTTCTCGGTACTGACGGCAGGTTTGACAGTAGGCGAAATCCAGGACGAGTGGACGGGCTCGGACCAGTCTCTGTTCCGCGCGCTGCACAAAGTGTTCGCGAACAACTACTGCGCCATCGCGCAAGTCATGCTGTCCAAGACTTGTCAACAGGTACCTTTATTAGCACCTATACATGAGGACTTGTTAAATACCTCATTAAAACCCAGACTTACCAGCAAGTACCCGCATTAGCACTTATAATTGCTAGCAAGTACCCTCATTAGCACCCAGATTTACCAGTAAGTGCCCTCATTAGCAGCCAGACTTGCCAGCAGTTACCCTCATTAGCACCCGGGCTTACCAGCAAGTACCCTCATTAGGACTTAAACTGACCAGCGAGTACCTTCATTAGCATCCAGACTTGACAGCAAGTACCCTCATTAGCACCTACACTTACCAGCAAGTACTTGCATTAACATTCGGGCTTAACAGCAATTACCCTCATTAGCACCCAGACTTACCAGCAAGTACCCGCATTAGCAACCGGGCTTAACCGCAAGTACCCTCATTAGCACTTAGACTTACCAGCGAATACCGTCATTAGCTTCCAAACTTCACAGTGAGTACCCTCATTAGCACCCTGACTTGTGAACAGGAACCCTCATTAACACCCAGGCTTACCAGCAAGTACCCTCGTTAGCATCCAGACTTACCAACAAATACCCTCAGACTCGATAAAAAAAAGATAACAAGACGTTTATTCAGTAAGTAGGCCGCACGGACACAGATTGATTTGAGAGCAAGTACCATGATTAACATCCAAACTTACCAGCAAATACCCTTATTAGCACCCAGAGTTACTATCAAATACCCTTATTAGCATCGAGACTTGACAGCAAGTATCCTCATTTGTACCCAGACTTGACAGCAGGTACCCCCATTTGCACGTGTTGCCAGTTTAGACCTGTAAAATTGTAACTTGTAGCTTTATAAAACGTGCCCCATAGAAGCTTTGGCCTAAGAAAAAATTGTGACGGATGATCATACAATTGGGTTTATTTAATGTAGAAAAATATTTAAAACAATGCTGTGGTAACACCACTGAAGGTTTTTCTGAAGAGCTTGTTTTGCACGGACACAGATTGATTTGAGAGCAAGTACCATGATTAACATCCAAACTTACCAGCAAATACCCTTATTAGCACCCAGAGTTACTATCAAATACCCTCATTAGCATCGAGACGTGACAGCAAGTATCCTCATTTGTACCCAGACTTGACAGCAGGTACCCCCATTTGCACCCTAGCTAGCGGTACCCTGATTGGCACCTATATCTGTCAGGGCTACCCTTACTAACACTACTCACTTGCCCGGAGGTACCCTTGAAAGCACTGGACTTGACATCAGGTACCCTCATTAGCCCCAGACTTGTCAGCAGGTACCCTCACTAGCACAATTGCTCTCGCGATTGCGATCAGCTCGGGCTCTAACTTTTAGCAACTTTCATTCACCTTTTATACCATAAATGTTCAAAATCATAAAAAACTATTTTGCGTGTCTTAGCAAACTACTGGTTTAGTTTTGGTTTGATGGTTTCATGATGTGCAGGTGTACACGTACTGGACGAGCACGGGCCAGCAGCAGTGGCGCGTGGAGGCGGAGCTGACGCCGCCGCGCAAGAAGAAGAAGAAGCACCGGCTCTGGTCCGTGCACTGCCGCAAGACGCAGCTCAAGAAGGACTCCGCCGCGCACCACGTGTGAGTTTACTGACACCGGACACACCCTAGTTTTTTCCAGTAAGTTCTCCCTGGACATCACAGAACTAGAACACAATAATATGGGTTACGTTTGACAAAGAATCACAGCTGCGGATGGAGCACGCTTTTTTCGAAAAAATCACCAGTAAATTGTAGTCGATACACTGAAATACGGATCGGGCCGGCGTTTTATCCCCGCATAAGGCAAAGGTAACATGTGTAGATAGATAGATACATACCTACCTACATTACACACACACCTAATAATTATGGAACGTGTCGCAAAGCTTTTAGAACGTTTCGTTATTAAGCGTCTGGTTAAGATTCTGGAAAATAATTTGGAGTGTCTTCCTTGATCTAGCGAAGGCGTTCGACGCGGTTTCGACCCCTATTCTGCTCAATCAATTAGACCCTTTGGAAAATATGGAACTGCCTTGAATTGGTTTACCAGCTACTTAACTGATAGAACCCAATGTGTAAAAATAGATGGTTAATTAAGTTGATAGGCAACAGTGTCGTTTGGCGTGCCACAGGGCAGCATTCTGGACCCAACGCTTTTCATTGCATATTTGAATGATAATTTACCTTGGCAGTTGTCCGAAAGCGAGGTTATATTTTACGCTGATAATACTGCCTTGCAATTTCACGTCATGTCATGAATGTAATCTTGTAATTCAATTCTTGTAATTCTTGTATTCTTGTGGCTCAACCAAAGTATCAAAAGTTAATATTCCGGTAAGATACGAATTTTGTATTTTCGGATGTTAGCGTTTAAGCCTATTCGTCCGAACGTTTCGTGAAAGTAACACCTGCAAGGGCTTCAAACCGACGACAAAAGTGAACTTATCCTCGAAATGGCCCTCGAATGTTCTTGTCGCTTGCAGCTACAACTACACGCCGTGCGAGCACCCCAACCAGCCCTGCGACGCGCTGTGCCCGTGTCTGCAGTCGCAGAACTTTTGCGAGAAGTTCTGCCAGTGCTCCAGCGACTGTGAGTACACGGCTAATACTCCTTTGTGTCTAGCTAAATTATCTCACAGCATTAACTCCTGTTAATTCCTTGGGAGCAGCCCAGAATCGGTAATCGTCCGTCATGTCTAAAATTATACCCTGTATGTATTCAGGGTGGAAAAAACGAACACCACAATGTGGACGGCAACTACCTTAAATATTGGCAATAGCAAATTTTACGCAAAAGCGACTTACTTACCTTTATTTTTGAACAAAATGAATCCTGCATTTATGGATTTTAGAAAATTCGTCTGCCTTAACCGGGAATCGAAGTGGTCGAATATGATAATTCATTTCATTCCAAAAAATTGAGCAGCCTCCGAAGGTATATCAAAAATCTTGCCTTTTTGTTTCTTTATTTAATATTTGTATGTTATTGTGTCAGGTCAAAACCGTTTCCCGGGCTGCCGCTGCAAGGCGTCGTGCAACACGAAGCAGTGCCCGTGCTACCTCGGCGTGCGCGAGTGCGACCCCGACCTCTGCACCGCCTGCGGCGCCGACACGCCCGTCTGCTGCCGGAACGTCTCCGTGCAGCGGTCAGTCTCTCACACACACATATACGTTCGCCGTAATGATAACAAACCTGTTGATACTTCAGCAGACTTTACGTTTACAATGATTTTATGTGGTGATAGTTTAACACGTACATACCTTACATCATACATCTTCAAGCCTGTCTCCCAATGGGGGTAGGCAAGAAACTATAGAACGTCAGGTGCACCTTTTCGCTTCCTCTACATTCTGTACATAGCAAAACTGAGTGGGAGGGTCGGAAGGTGTACTTTTTCGAATCAAATCGGAGAAATACTGGAAAAGGGCCGGATCTTAAGTATCCAAAACCGACGTGCATGCATGACTCGATGTATGAATGTGGAAGAAGCGAAAGCGATTTGTCAGGATCGTAGCAGGTGGAAAGAAGTGGTCTCTGCCTACCCCTCTGGGAAACAGGCGTGATTTAATGTATGTAGGTATGTATGTACATTCTTCTAACTCTTCTGCTAGATACATTATTTATTACTTTATTACCTTTTGTTGTGATGTAACTTACATTCAAGTATTATTTTATTTCATGATTGCAACAAATTAGCTTAATTTCTTGCGGAGGCGTTTCTTCTCTGCTACGATGATCTTGTAAAAGAGCACTAATGTGGCCAAATTACTTAATAAATAATTAGAATTTAAATTCATTATTTCAAGTCTTTGATCACAGGATATATCTATAATATTTTTGTGTATATTTTACGAGCATTTCACGGGAAAACTAATGCTTAACGATGACTGTTCTAACTACAAAACTACAATTTGTTCCCAAATATTTGGTATTTTATATTTTCAGTGGCCTCCATAAGCACCTGCTGCTAGCGCCGTCCGACGTAGCCGGCTGGGGCATCTTCCTGAAGGAGGCGGCCCACAAGAACGAGTTCATCTCGGAGTACTGCGGCGAGGTCATCTCGCAGGACGAGGCTGACCGCCGCGGGAAGGTCTACGACAAGTACATGTGCTCCTTCCTCTTCAATCTGAACAACGGTTAGTACAGATCCACTCCAATACAATACAACTAAATATGGATGATTTTACCACACGACTTTTGTCTCCTGCGTACAATCTTCGTAAAAACTTCCACACCAATATATATACTTAAACTGAGCTTTAAATTTCTTCAAATGCTATTAGGATTTGAAACATTTTATAAAGGGAATCCTAAATACGAGGGCTGATTGATAAGTATCCGAAACAACAATGAAAAAAATAAAAAATATATATAATTCCCGCCGTAACGTCATTTGACATCTTCTAAGATTTCAAAAAGCCTATTATCATTATTTGTTTCTTACTTCTTTAAAAATAAAAGCAGTTTAAAGTCAGTAAAATTTTCCATTTTCATGAAAATGGAGAAAACGGAGATTCGTGCTGTGATCAAGTTTTATGTTTTAAAAGGGAAAACGGCAAGTCAAATTAAAACAAAGCTTGACCGTGTCCTGGGGGACTCTTCTCCTTCTTTTAGCACAGTCCACACTTGGGTAGCGGATTTTAAACGCGGACGCCAAAGCTGTGAAGACGCTACCCGCACTGGAAGACCAAATGAGGTCACTACTCCGGAAATGGTCAATAAAATAAAAAAAGTTATATTAGATGACCGCCGTTTGAAGCTAAGGGAGATAGCAGAGATTGTAAATATCTCGTCGGAACGCGTTTTTAATATATTGCACGAACATTTGTCAATGAAAAAGCTTTGTGCCAGATGGGTGCCGCGGCTACTCAACGACGAGCAAAAGCAACGACGAGTGAATACTTCAGAGGAGTGTTTGCAACGTTTTAGAGCCGACTCCAATGAATTTCTTCGTCGTTTCATAACGGTTGATGAGACATGGATCCACCACTACACGCCAGAAACTAAACAACAATCTAAGCAGTGGACGAGAAGTGGCGAACCCGCACCAAAGAAGGCAAAGACTACGTTATCGGCTGGCAAAGTGATGGCAACTGTATTTTGGGATGCTAGAGGCGTAATTTTTGTAGACTATCTTGAAAAAGGAAGAACAATAAATGGCCAATATTATGCAAACCTTTTGCAAAAACTGAGCGACCTAGTTAAGGTAGAAAGACCCCATTTGGCTAAGAATAGTACATTGTAGCCCAGGTACAGAAAGTAAGCAATAGATGGACGAGTTAGTTCGCGGGCCGAGCCGCAGGTGAGGACCGCGAAGATACGAGTCCATCTATTGCACTTTCTACCGAGGCAATACTATGTGCTTTTCACGCCTAATGTAAGGAAATAAAACAGGTTAGGACATAATACACAGTTTAATTAAAAGTAAAATTCCGAATTACCGACTTTGCCGTATCCTGAATTTCAGGCGGTGTAAGATCCATATCTGTACTTGTATCACTCATTTTTGTTGAATATCGTACAAATTTCCAATCAAAAGTTCAAAAGTTTAGCGTTTGTTTCCAATTAAAAGAACAGAAGTAATTTTCATTCCCGCCTTTTTAACTTTTTTAATTTTTACCTTATTTAAAGATGCAAAGGCGTTTTTCACGTACGCCTTAAAAACTTACATAAAAACACGTTTACAATCGCAAAAATACACTTTCACTGAGCGGATTTGACGTTTTAATTTTTTAATTAAACGTTCTAATGTCATATTTGTCAAACATTTTTTTATTTATTTCCGAACGAGTTACTAATGTCATAAATAACCGACCAATAGCAGAGTAGAAAGTAAACTGGTCTAAAAACACTCCATTTTACTTTGCAACTCAACATTGTTGGACTGTTTTTGTGTTGTACTACTAAGAGCAACTTTCTATTCTGATTTCGATCCTTCTTTGGCCATATTTCCGAGCAGTGGCGTGAAAAAAGATATTATTCCATCACGACAACGCACCAGTTCACACGGCTAGAGTTGCTATGACGAAAATTCAAGAGTTACGCTTGGAATTACTGCCCCACCCACCGTATTCACCTGATTTGGCCCCTTGCGACTTCCATCTGTTCCCAAATTTAAAAAAGTGGCTAGGAGGACGAAAATTTTCTACGAACACCGAGGTCATTGACGCCGTTAATGGTTATTTTGAGGGTCTAGATAGAAGCTTCTTTAAAAATGGAATTATGGCTCTGGAGAAGCGTTGGGTAAAATGTATAGAGTTAGGAGGAACATACGTAGAAAAATAAATTACGATTATTGAAAAAAAAAAAAAATTTTCTTCTTCATTTCGGATACGTGAAAATAGTTAAGAGCAGAGCACCGGTGATTGGTGGTGATGGTGGTGACGGTGGTGGTGGTGGTGGTGGTGGTGGTGGTAATGGTGATGATGGTGATAGTGATGATGGTGATGGTGATGATGGTGGTGGTGATGATGGTGGTGGTGGTGATGATGGTGATGATGGTGGTGGTGGTGATGATGGTGGTGATGGTGGTGGTGGTAATGGTGATGATGGTGATAGTGATGATGGTGGTGGTGATGATGATGGTGATGATGGTGGTGATGGTGGTGATGGAGGTGATGATGGTGATGATGATGGTGATGATGGTGATGATGGTGGTGATGGTGGTGATGGAGGTGTTGGTGGTGATGGTGGTGGTGATGATGGTGGTGGTGGTGATGGTGATGATGGTGGTGATGGTGATGATGATGGTGATGACGATGATGGTGATGGTAACCTCCATCACCACCATCATCACCATCATCATCACCATCATCACCACCACCACCATCATCACCATCACCATCACCATCATCACCATTACCATCACCATCATCGCCATCGTCACCATCGTCACAATCATCACCACCATCATCACCATCATCACCACCACCACCACCACCACCGTCACCACCATCACCACCAATCACCGGTGCTCTGCTCCAAACTATTTTCACCACCACCACCACCACCACCACCACCACCAACACCACCACCACCACCACCACCACCGTCACCACCATCACCACCAAATGTCAAAATTTTAATCGAAATAATATTATGTTTGCTATAATAAATGCATCACCACCATCACCACCATCACCACCATCACCACCAACACCTCCATCACCACCATCACCACCATCACCACCATCATCACCATCATCACTATCATCACCATCATCATCACCATCATCACCACCACCACCATCATCACCATCACCATCATCACCATCACCATCACCATCATCACCATCACCATCATCACCATCATCACCATCATCATCACCACCACCACCACCAACAACACCACCACCACCACCACCACCACCACCACCACCGTCACCACCAATCACCGGTGCTCTGCTCCAAACTATTTTCACCACCACCACCACCACCAACACCACCACCACCACCACCACCACCGTCACCACCATCACCACCAATCACCGGTGCTCTGCTCCAAACTATTTTCACCACCACCACCACCACCACCAACACCACCACCACCACCACCACCGTCACCACCATCACCACCAAATGTCAAAATTTTAATCGAAATAATATTATGTTTGCTATAATAAATGCATCACCACCATCACCACCATCACCACCATCACCACCAACACCTCCATCACCACCATCACCACCATCATCACCATCATCACTATCATCACCATCATCATCACCATCATCACCACCACCACCATCATCACCATCATCACCATCACCATCATCACCATCATCACCATCATCACCATCATCATCACCGACTATCGACAAGTAACCTAAATCTAACTGACCGACCATCAGGCCATTTGCCGCTTGAAACATAGGTACCATGCCTATACTATTCTGTCTTTTTTATCCCTTCCTCGCACTTATACCCACTATTACTGAATACCGGTATTTGTACCGGTATTCGAGCCTTATTGGTACCGGTATAGTACCGGTAAAATACCTGTATTTCTTATAAAATACCGGTACAACGAGTACCAAGCGTGGTACCGGTAACCACGGTACCGGTACCTACACTGGTACAGGTTCCCCATCAAGGTCACAGTACCGGTTCTCAAAAATACCGGTATTTCAAGCCCTGGTTGTTGCAGATTTCGTGGTGGACGCGACGCGTAAGGGCAATAAGATTCGGTTTGCGAATCACTCCATCAACCCGAATTGTTACGCCAAGGTCATGATGGTCAACGGTGACCACCGTATCGGCATCTTCGCCAAGCGCGCCATCCAGCCCGGCGAGGAGCTGTTCTTCGATTACAGGTAAATAAATAAATAAATAATAGAAGAAACCCACATACCTAGGTTTTTTTTATTTATTGAAATAAAATAGTAGATATAAAAAAATATCAAATTGCATGAAGATTAGTTCAATAATAGATAAATCAATAATATAAAAATTATAAACAAACACAACACAAAAAATGAATGAATTTACAAAGATGTGAATCTTATTTTAGTGGAGTCTTACACTCTTATTTATAAACGCTAATGTGCTTGAAGTATGCTTTTTCCTTATTTGTCATCGTGTTATTTCCATTTGACAGAAAGAGACAATGCATACTATATCAAAAATAGGTTTATAGTGCGGTTTATGAATACGGGGGTTTGTCTTTGCTATGCTTACTTGGTTACCCTATTTTTACTAACATTACTAGGGCAAAATCAAGAACTTCTGATTGAAAAATAGCTAGGTATTGTCTCGCAACAATCTATAATGTCAAACGCAAACTCATTTCGTATCATTCTAAGGTCCAAGGTCCTATCCATAGTACTTATTGACTTCATAATGACCCAGCTCCTTCGACCGTTGTGTAGTCATAGCGTACCACGGTCCTACCGGGAGTATTAGTAGAAAACCCGCCATTTTGTCTTCTAAGTACTCTGATCTGAATGAGTATAAGACAATAGTACTAAACTACATGCTAAACTTTTCGTCGGGCCTTAGGAAGGTATGAAAAAAAACTCTGAATGTGGTTGAATTTTTCCATCGTCTCCCCAGATACGGGCCGACCGAGCAGCTGAAGTTCGTGGGCATCGAGCGCGAGATGGAGTTCTTATGAGAGCAGCCCCCGCGCGCCAGCCTGGCGCCTGCGCCCCGCGCGCGCGGCCGCCCGCGCCGCACCCGCGCGCCGCTCGCGGCCCGGGACCGCCTCGCCTAGGGACCGCCTACACTGCACACGATGCTACATATACACTACCATAGTACTAGTTTATCTACACTCATATCGTAAGTCCTCTATAATGCGTTCAGAATCCGTAGACGATGACCAGCATTACGAGATACAATTTTACTATGATATTTTTTCTTATCTGTAGCTGTAATGAAAAGTTAAAATTACGATACAACTTTTGAAGTAATGTTGTTCAAATTTGGAACATCTTCCAAAATTAGCAGCCGGCGTCGCTATCTCCTCCTACCACAGGTAATGCTGGTCATCGCCTCCGGGTTTTGAACGCATAATAGAGGACTTACGATATGTGTGTAGATAAAGCCAATAGGCTAGTATCCTAAAAAAAACTAATTAGTCCGTCATTTACATTATCAAAAAATATTGAACACGTATTTTTTCTTTTGTCAATTAAACAAAAATGACGAAGATAAAGTGCGTTGAAATTTCGCGTGACGTCACGCCGTGGCACACTTTATACCACATTGTGACGTCACGAACCCCCACTCCCGAACTTTGATTCGCGTTATATTTGTCAATTTTAATTAATTTGAAAAAGCGAAAAATACGTGTTCAATATTTTTTGATAATCTTACTGACGGACTCATTAGAATTATTATTTGTTTACCCAGGACACACCCCTATTCTACAGCGGCACACAGTGCTGGAATTAAACATTTGACGCGACATACGAGGGCTAACGCTCTGTCCCTTTTTTGGCTAACGGATCGAGTCGCAGGCGAGTCGTACTAGCTGAGCGTAGTCTTGATTGATGAGGATAAAATTTAGAACCCATTTAATGATGTGATATAAATTTTTACTTAGGGAGAGGGGTGAAACTTTGTTAAGTATGCTAGTATAAAACGATGATGTTATTTGTTACAACACTGAATAGATTAAGATAGTTTTTAATATAGGTTCAGGATCTCTATTCTAGGCGGCGCGGCGGTACAAACCATATCGTCTTTGACCTGTAATGGTATTGTTTTAACATTACTGACAAGTAAATAAGAGCTATTAAAACGTTGACAATATGATAACAGCTATGTCCGCAAAATAAATCGTGAAATTAAACATAGAAGCACATGAAACTGCGTTTCAAGTATCATGTTGTATTTCAGTAAAGCTCTGATCTGGTCCACAGAAAACCAGCGTGTACTTCCAATAGGTGGTACGGCATATAGCTGAGTTGATACCATTTTCCCACACTGTAAAAATATGTAAAAATTAAGCGAAATAAATATGTTCTATTCTATCTGACCTTTTTAAGATGAGTTTTAGTGCCTTATGATAATAATTGTTAGTGCTATCTACTTTAAGAATAAAAATGCTTCGAAATCTACAAGATTCGTGTAAGTTAAATAGTAGCAAAACAGCCGTTACCTGTTATAATTGTATCAGCGTAATATTAGATGTATAAATGTGTAACCTGACTCTGTGGAATAATAAATTGCATGTATGCTACATAACTCTTCTTTTAATTATTGAATCCCCTTAATTATTCAATTATTGAACCTTACCCAAATGTTGAAATTTTAACGCCATGATACTAAAGTTAGTAAAATTGACTTTTACCCCAGTTAACATCGTCGAAATATCGGGGACTTTGCAAATATACGAACCAGTTATAACTAATAAAATAAACGTTGAGTAACAGTGGTATAGCTAGCGTTTTGTCCCTATCTGTCATTGTGACATTTGAATTTGGCAGATAAGGACAAAACATTGTATAGCTATACCACCGTTACTCAACGTTTATTAGTAAGGGGGATATTATTTTAAGCTATAACTACTATTAAAGTATGCAGAGTGAAATCTGGACAAAGTTTGAACCTCTGTTTAAAATATTAAATTCCTTGAAAAAGTACAAAGTTGAGTTGAATTTTGTTTAAAATGCCTTCTGTCAATAATTACGACAAATTTTAAGGACCAAAAAAAAACCGTCGCGAAACTGTAATTTGATCCTCTCTGGTCGAAAGCGAAGGTCGTGGAGCATTTTTAACCGGGAGGAGGTTCTCAATTCGTCTGTTTTTTTTTTAAATGTTTGTTAACTCAGAACTTTCGACTGGGTGAACCGATTTTGAAGATTCTTTTTTTATTTTAAAGCTGGTGCTTCCAGATTGGTCCCATTTTTTTCAAAATGAAGATCTGATGGCGGAATCCAAAATTTTTTTATAGGCACACCTATAGCGATTTTGTTATTTTTCATTGTAACTCGTGTATTTGGTCTTGGAAAGCACTATTTGGTGAAGTGGAACTGATGATGAAGACCACAGATGGCCACCGCAACTCCTAAACGGTATATATTTCGAGGGTGGCGACAAGATATTTCGATTAAGATAGTTGAGCGACTATGACGAAGCATATTTAGGTTTAAATATATGACTATGACTTTCCCACGGCGTTGCTTGCGGCGAGATTGAAATGTTCTATTGTTTCTTGAGAAATGGGAGAATAACAGCATAATTATGATCACTAAAAAGTATAAAATAAAATAAAAAGTTTAAAAAAACAAAAACCGAAGTCGGCGTCCAACAATATTTTAACCAAAAGCAGACTTCAGTTGGACTGACCTATTTACCTACCATTTTAAAGAAGTAATTTTTTGCTTTTTGAAGGCGGGTTTTTGCTTTTTTAAACTTTTTTACATCAAGGAGTGAGAGTCGAAGCACGAGTAAAAAAACGTAATGGTAGTCTTTTAATTTTAAAACAACATAAGACATATTTAAATGAATCGGCATCTGCTTTAGAAAATCATTTTCACTAATCACTTGTAACTTCCAAGTTTTGACACTGGCTAAATTGTCCCACTGGCCCGTGTAACTAACCATACAACAAAAAATGTAGGTAACAACAACTTTAAGGCTTATTTCGGTTTTGCTACTAAGCTATTATACCTTTACCTATTGAAATTGTTAGCCTAACTAGAAAAATGGGAGTCACTATTGCTTTTGAGCCAGTCTTGATTTTTAAAGACAAAAGCTGACAGCCTCTTTGATGCACTGACTTCAACTGGATAAGGCTTAGAGTAAAGAACAAATGCAAGTGAAATTAGTGTATTCTCCATGACATAAAAACATGATTTAAACCTAGATACTTGTACCATTCATATATTTATTTTGGGACTTTTAAAACTGAAGCTCAGCCTACTCCAGTCTGGGAATGAAGGCGTGAGTATATACATGTATTGTACCATTCATGAACCAAAGCTGCACCATAAAAGAGAAATAAAACCAGGAATCACTCAAGAGAGTCAGAATTAACATTTATTATAATATAAGTAACAAATTCATAATTATACACATATAAAATGTTTATACATATACACGAATGTACCATCTGACAAGAGTTGGCAATTGTCTAGCCCCTGTTGCTCGTATTCTTTTAAAATGTCTGCTGGTATTTAGAAAATAGTAACATGGAGTACCTACCTATAATTACGTCACAAAATACTGTCTCTACCCCATTTTATATTTGCAAGTTCAATTCAACACCATAATTAATAATTGCTTACTAAATACTTTAACTAAACAGGCACAGCACAACGCAATTTAAAATTTTACGTCACTAAACTATCATTGAAAGGCTAAGCATTGTCCTGGATTGGTAACAATAATTAAAAAAAGAAAGAAAAAGTCATTAATTAGTGCACAAAAACAAACAAATGTTGCAGGTCTTATTACTTAATGCAAGGAATTCACCTGTATAAGTTAAGTTCCCATAATCAAAGAATGCTTAAAGGGCTTTTTTTCTGTCATGCAGATTTGCCTCCACAATCCTATGCACCCATGAAATTACAAATGATGGACAAGTAACTCAACAAAGAAGAGTGACCTGTTTTCTATAAAGTTAAATAACTAGAATCATAAAATTAAAGCAAACACTTTGTACTGACTGTTATTGCAGTGGATATCTGAAATAGTAGGTTAAAAATGCGAGAGAACTTCTACTAAATAACTCAAAAGTAAGCTTAAAGTTAAACTCAACTGCTAACTAACATTTACACAAAAATTGGGACAAACTTGAACTTAAAAGTTGGTCTTTGATAACTTTTACTAAGTAACATCTTATTCATTGCACGAACCGTCTGCCCAGCCGTCCAGCCACCGCTCGTGGACCTTGCTGCAGTCAAACACTGGCTTGCCGAGCTTTACATTTACTGTATTATGCCTTTCACACAACCATTTTGCGAGAGCATTCTTTGACTCCGTTTGTGGTGGATGTTCTTTTAAGCTAAAAACAAATTAAAAATTTAAAATATGCCATTAGCGTGCAAAGACCAGTTAGACAAACATTAATTAAGTAATTGTGTTCCTACACAGCGCTTATAAAATGTTATATAATGTTATGAAACATTTAATAACACTACTAGTGTTATAAAATGTTTCATAACATTATATAACTGCAGTGTGTGATCACCATAAGATTCAATTCTTTCATAGCTGGATTCAATCAAACACCCTGACTAATTGTAATATGTTACGTTGCAAAATTATACAAAAAAATACAGTGACACAACAACCTGTTGCAGTTACACTACACTCTGTTTCATCCAAGATGATTCCTATGACAGCTTAAATAAATTGTTTCTTTGTCTTTACATAAATACTACATAGGTACACATCTAGAGACGCCATTCAGTATCTTAAATATAATTATTTATTTACCTATTTTTAGGTACCTCTCATGTGAGTATAGTAAGTTTTTGAAATTCCGAAATACGGCTGTCACAGGTATCATCCTAGATGAGACAGATTATAATAATGTAGGATTAGTAAAATTAAGTTACTTACTCCACTTTAAAGTCCGCCGCACAGTGCTCACAAGGGTAGAACTGTGCAAACATGTTATAGAACTGAGCCATGGACTCAGCCTGTGCTTTTGTTGGCTTCTCTGGGTAATAAGAAGCCATGGTGTGCAGAAGGCCCCATGTGGAGCGCCCCAGTTCCTTCCTATCCAATGGGCAGTCTGTCCGGGGTGACTGAAATGAAAAAAACAATGCCATAACATTAGATTTGTTTCGTTGAAATTAAATTTATCATTAAAACACAGTAACTACTATAGCAACATGCTACTAACTTTCTGAAATGTTAATTGTCATATAGGGCCTACATGCTAAAATTACATGGCAGCGCTAATGTTATAGTTGCTCTGTCTTTCTATCAGATTGTTACTATAACCTCGTGCTGCCCAATATACATCACATTGTACAAGGTGACAAATTGCATAACCGCCCAGACGTAAAAAATAAAATTTTGAACTAAACACCCAGTGAACATTACACTGTACTAATGGGCAGTTTGGACATAAAAATATTTTGCCTTATACATTGCACACTGGGCGTTTAGCTGATCTCGCGTTATTTTTCTTGGGCGGCACGAGGATAAATGTGAAAATTAGTGAGAGAGTAAGTATGTTTTAAAATTGAAATTTGGATTGAAGACAGCTTATACCCTGCATTAACAAATAGGCTAACTAATAATATCCTGAAAACAAACACTATTTATGTGAATGGAGCAAATTACTAATTATTTTAGGTGTAGATAAAAATATGCTATATTAAACATTAAAATTATAAAAGAATGAATGATACTGCAAATCTATTTTAAGCATGAAGAATAAAACAAATTGAACTTATTTAAAGTTTCGAACTCTTTCCCGCGTAGAAATTACTAGAACCTCACGCAGTCTCGCAAGGTTAGAGATAATAACATAACCTCACCGCTTTAGAACGACTCGCTGACGATGACGCTCCCTTGCTCTGATTCTTGGCCCATGACTTGAAGTCGGTACAGGCTCGGCACGGCTTTTCTTCATCTTCGGACTCGTGAGTAGGCATTTCAGCCAGGACCCCAAAACGGGTCCCCATGTAAATATACTAGCTATGGTGTAACACCAACTTAAGTGTAAATCAGCGAATCACTTCACTATATATCCCATTGAGCTCATGTTAGTCAACAACAAGGGAATGATGAAACAGGGGATATTTATACGAAATTAATTCAAAAAATTCGCCGGTGCGATCTGAGCGCTACCTGTCAGAAGTGACAACCAAACCAAATGTCAAACCGACAGGCGACATGCGGAAACTAGTGTTGTAGTGCTACATATTTTACTGTGCCAAAACGGACAAATGGCAAGAACGAGCTAAACTTTTAGAAGGCCCTCATTGATTGCGTGATTTTGACGAAATAAATCTAAAAAATAAACTTCGAATACTTATATTATCATATATTATAAGAAATCATTAAGGATCTATTACCATTAACTATAGGTGGAAAACTTAAGTAAATGACTTCTTGCATGTAGTAAGTTGTAACACGTCATACACAGATTTAGGTTACCGTCTCTCCTGTGGACATACCCGAAGTTAACGTTTTTAAGGCCTAATTTGCTGGCTGAACCCGCATCCCCATAAACGGCGTCTTGTCTACGTTAGTCCTAGCAAATAAAAACATAACTTATATGCACACAAGCCCTTAACTATTGACCACAGGAGAGACAACTTTTGTTTTTGCGAGAGTGTATGACCCATAGACCGTTCGACATTCTAAATTTGAAATTTGACGTATATTCCATATTAGTTAGTAAATGCAACAGGTCATTTACTTGAGTTTTTCACCTATGGCGAATCGCCCTCGCTACCCTTCGGTTTATGTGAGTTTTCTGTAATACCCGTACCAATATAAACCAGCATTTATTATATATCCTACGTCTTGAATCACTCCATCTATTGATGAAAACCGCATTAAAATCCGTTGCATAGTTTGAAAAATCTTACCCCCTTACCACAACCATGTTTTGTCCTTATCTGTCAAATTCAAATGTCACAATGACAGATAAGGACAAAACATTGTTTAGCTACTCCATGGTTATTCCACGTTTATAAGTAAGGGGGTTAGTGTACATACAGAGGGACAGACGGCGGGACGCGACTTTGTTTTATACGGTGTAGAGACCAAGTAATAAATAAATTAATAGAACCTATTAGTGCATACCAAAAAAACAGGAAAAAATGTGTGCGCTGTTCTGAGTGAAGTTGGAAAATGCTAAGATAGCAACACTGGTCCAGACAGTCACATGGTTTATAATCATTATCAATGCCTTCGATTCCAGTGGATATGGGCTAAATAGATAAAGCTTAAGATAAAAAGTATAACGGAGCTCGTATTTCTGGGTGTGTATCATCACTCGCGTTTCATAGAAAAACGAAGATTGCCGATTACTATTAAGAAACTAGTTGTACATTTGTTTTATCTCACGATAGCGGTTGGGCCATACTTGTAGTTGTAACGCGTATAGACACGCACACTACGGCGACGCTTAGCGCCGACAGCTACGCACTCGGAGACAACGTATGAACGTACGCGGGCATCTACACTCACCCTTTGAAGTAATATTTTAGTGTATAAAATTAAAACGAGAAATACATTTGGTAAATATTTATTTAATTAACAGATAAAATATTTTTAATAATACGTGCTCGCGTAGCCACAGGCTGATAATAGTTGACTACTTGACTAGCCCAGTATAAAATGTTTGTGAACTTGATAATTAACCTCGTGCCGCCCAATGTACAGCAAATTGTACAAAGTGACACTTAGCATAACCGCCCAAACTTAAGCCGTAATCCTGGTAAACTTTTTCGTTAAGAAAAAAATTTTATTTATACTCATGGGCAGTTTGGACATGATGCATGATGAATGTTTTGGCTTATACATTGCACTCTGGGCGTTTAGCTGATTACGCGTTTTTTTTCTTGGGCGGCTCGAGGTTGAGTATAACAATAAGGCATTACTTATAACTAGATGCATCTTCGGGGGTAAATAATAGAACATATAACAACAAAATATATATCACTCATAAGATATAAACCCGCTTTGTATAATTTTGTTTGATATAACATTCAGTAGGTATAATGAACGAGACGTATAACGATAATAGTAGTTTTATTACTCGCGTACTGAACCCCAAATATCGATATCGTTAATGGTATCAGAGGGCTCAGACAAGATGCACTACGCTAACTACCGTTTCTATTCGATTCGTTTTTAAACCAATCGCGTCACTGTTAGAACACCTGACTTTTCGTATCACGTCATCTTCCAGTGACGCGATTGGTTGAATGAATTTGATTTGATTTCATTTGATTTAGTGCATCTTGTCTGAGCCCTCAGAAATTCAGAATACCAACTATAGCGTAACCGAATTGTGAAAACTGTTTTATAATGACAATTGAAATTGCCATAGTAATAACGGGCTTTTTAACCACCGTTAATATATTAATAAAAAATATAATATATATGTATAGACATAATACGCTAAATGCATTCATAACATATAAATACATAATGAACTATGGACATAATATTTTTTTGTATAACGGTTGAAAGATATAATATTCACTTTATCTAAAAATCAAATCACATAACACACATTTAATATAACAAAGAAAAACAACGCTGAAAGAATGTAATTCGGTTCTCGCTGTTATAGTCACAATTCTTGCCTGACCTAACCTAATGCTAATGGACCTATTAACCTAAAATAAGCCCTAAATTAAGTATCATAAGATGGATCCGGATTCATTTACATCATATAATCATTATTTCTTATGTTGTTATAAAATCATATCTTATGAATGTTATAGGAAATAAAATTAGTTCATATGAACATTATACCATACGATATCATTTTAAATGAGAGTTATACTAAATGAATATTTAGTTTTTGATGTTATATCTAACATTTGTTACATCATATGAATGTTTTCAATATAAAATTATATCAATCGTGGTTTTATGATACGAGATGCACCCCATCTTCGCAGGCGGCTACAATTTCTGAAAAAGAATTGAAACCATAATAAATAATAATCAATGTTTAAAAGTAAGTCTTCTTTGTGTAGAATTGGCTATTTTCAAAATTCAAGGTAGTTGCCGTCCATGTGGCGTTAGTGTTTTTCCGGCCATGTATGTTGACTCACTGTCTAGGATCCCGCGCAGCTGCAGCACGGCGGGCGCGGCGGGCAGCTCGGCGAGGAAGTCGCGGCCGTCGTCGCAGCAGCGCGCCAGCACCGGGTCCAGCGGCAGCGCGCCCAGCAGCGGCACCTCCAGGTCCACGCACATCTGCGCCGCGCCGCCCGTCGTCGCCGGGAAGATCTCGCTGCGGGTCTGGACGAGAACATCAAACAATAGGCTTGTCCTTAAAACCTAATTAATCCGTCATTTACATTATAAAAAAAGTATTGAACACGTATTTTTTCTTTTGTCAATTAAACAAAAAAATGACGAAGATAAAGTGCGTTGAAGTTTCGTGTGACGTCACGCCGTGGCACGCTTTATACCACGTTGTGACGTCACGAGCCCCCACTCCCGAACTTTGATGGGCGTTATATTTGTCAATTTTGATTTATTTGATAAAGCAAAAAATACATGTTCAATATTTTTTGATAGTGTTACTGACGAACTAATTAGAATTATATTTTTTTTACGCAGGACACACCCCTATCATAAGTACTCGTTTGTGCTCTGATAATAATTACTAAAAATTGCGTAAGCAAAAAGCTTCAATATCTATTGAAAGTTAGAACGGATAAGGTTCCCATAATCCCATCGCAGAATTTCCCGTAGCTGCTTTCACAAAAGGTCCCTTTTCTAAATGTCCCCTTTGTAAAAAGTTGCTTTACAAAAATTCCTACGTCCTGTTCGCAAAGCGTCAATATGCAAAACTTCGTTCGTAACACGTCACTTATGCAAAATGTCCCGTTCGCAAAACGTAACTTAGGTATGCCAAATGTTCCGTTCGCAAAACGTCATTTATACAAACGTCCCGTTCGTAAAACGTCACTTAGGTATGCAAAATATTCATATCGCAAGGCGTCCTTTTCGCAAACCTTTTCTGTCAAAGAACATTCATGGCCAATGTGAGCCAGTAACAAATTAACAAATGCATATTAATTCGGAAACTAACAAAATGAAAACTATTCACAGACCATTTTTTTTAGATTTACAATTCACATTAATTTGCGGGCGCAATTCTTATTATAATCATTGATAAATTATCCAGTCAATTAATATTATCATTGGTAATTCTCCTTTCGAGCCCTACATGAGATAAACTCACACGCTCTCACATAAACACACATACACACACACATTTTTTAAATTGTTATTTAATAAGGTTTTTTATTGTAATTCTTGCCTGTAAGTCTGAATGTTGTAATAATATTGTACTTAGTATTGGGGAAGATACTTGGAGATTGTAACACAGTGCAAAGTAGCCCAGCTTCAACAGTATCTGAACTATTTATTTTGGAACCATAAATATTTTTATTATGTATTATACCATAACATACACATAACATAGTTGATAAGTAAAAAATAAAATAAATAACAAAATATACCTTAATGAATTACCAAAAGGTGCATTTTGCTCCTTATTTATTAGAGCGAAGATCCATTCTTCCCCGATTGTGATTTTCGTTTGTCCGCATACTCCTCCCAAACTATTAGAGATATCAAGATCAAATTTGGCCCGTAATACGACATCTAGCCATAGATGGTTTAGAAAAAATAAAATTGAAAATCGGACGTACGGAGGAATAATCACTGAAAATCTGTTCCCATAGACTTTCAATGGAAAAAATGGGAAAAGTGCCGAAACTTCTATTTTAAGCGGCGCTCTTCGCTCGTAACCATTTTGAAGCTTCATCTTTAGCTTTAGTTACAGACATGATGAGGAATCTGTAGCAGAGCTTACGATTGACAGCTGTCACGCTTGACGTAAGGTTGTTTGTTGTAGTATGTTATATTAGCAAACTGCTTCGCTCCATTTAGACTTGCCCAGGAACCTAGTTTTGTTAGATTTGCGGTATTGCATTATCAACGACGTAACCTACTAACCTTGCAGTTGGGACAGATAAAGAGCGACATGTTCTCGACGACGCCGAGCACCCTCGCGCCGATCTTGTTGCAGAACTGCAGCTCCTTGCGCACGTCCAGCAGGGCTGCCTCTTGGGGCGTGGTCACCACAATGGCGCCTGTCAGCCCCGCGCCTGACAGGTACTGGACAGACGACAGGTGCTCATCTGATGTGCCTGTAGAAACGCTCAAATTAAAATATGTAGAACGCCATAACTGAAACCCTGTGAGATCTACATAGCTTACAATTTTATATGCCTGTTTAGGTTCTCCCAACCGCCTTGAAACCTAAATTGCATGACATGCATGGCTAATGAATTTAGTTTAGGATGAGTGTAAGGGACAGAGTTATAGCAGTTAGACGGCCCTGTCCCTTTCTCTCATCGTAAACTGAATTGCTTAGCCATATCATGGTAACCCCATGTACAAAGGCGAACATGTCTCTTTAAGGGATGTCTTCCAGCTAACCCTTGAGAGATTGAGAAAAGTGAAAGCAAGTGTACAAATTTATTTAGAAGAACATAAAAAAATAACTAACCAATAAAACGTATAAAAATAAAATATTATATTCAAATAGTTACAAAAATAGATACAGATAAATATGTATATTAATAGATCAATATACATTCGTAAACTTACATAAACTACATTATGTGTAGAGGACAGTTGATATTTAAGAGATAGAGTCAAGCCAGAACTTCTTCACTTTGCCTTTATAGGGAATCTATAGTTTGTTTACCTGGTGGAGTGTCGATCAACAGATAATCCAGCTCTCCCCAGTCCACTTCGCTCAAGAACTGTTTGATCATGCCTGGAACATCGTACAATAATATCAATACTAGTAAGGTATATACCTTAGACTTATTTTTCTCATATTCGACCAGTTCGATTCCAGATTAAGGCAGACACATTTTCCAAAATCCATAGATGCAGTGTTTATTGTTCAAAAATAAAAGTAAGTCTCCTATGTGTAGACTTCGTTATTTCCAATATTTAAGGTAGGTAGGTAGTTGCCGTCCATGTTGCGTTTGTTTTTTCCACCCTGTATATTTCTTCACTACAACACAATACATAAAGTAATGCAAATTTTAATTGTTTAGCATCCTGTTACATTTCAAAGGCTTGCTTACCATTTTTCTTAGGCCCTCTCCAAATGACGGCGTCGTCTGGACTGCCCAGCAGAAAGCCGATGGACATCAACGACAGATTGTCAGAAACGTACTGAAATAAAAAAAAGTAACTATTGTGGGTCGCGCTAACCTTCTAGTCACTCTTAACACTGTGACAATTCGCGTCGCCAGTACAAAAGCCGACTACACACATGATATCAAAATATTTATTCAGTAAATAGGCCACATGAGTACTCTTTTTCTTTTACATCTCGGTAATTATAGAGAGAATCAAATAGCGCTTCGGACAAGACCATAATTGCGGAAAAGAAGCGCTGAAAAACTTAGAAGTAAGTTACAATACAAGGTAATAAACAGTGATCGGAATTGGGTTAGTCAAAATACCTATTCTTTGCAAGAGGAAATAATATAGAGTGGTTACAACCGGGTAGAAAATATATCTTTTCTTGAATAGCGGGTATTGGATATTTATCCGGGTATTTGTCGTAACGTTAAACATACATGTTTTTACTTACTGTACGGGATGTTTTATGTTAGTTTGTAGTAAAAAGGGCTAGACATAAGGTATATAAGGAAGAAGGGAAAGAATGTAAGGTATAATTATTATCTTTATTGTTTTCACACGGCATAGTGGTATGTGATTTCACCCAAGGATGAAACATGTCGAAATCAAGTCGAAATATGTAATATTTACACTTTCAAGGTAAAAAAAAACTAGAAGTAGTTACAACTTTTGGATAGACATAAAACATCCCGTACTGTAAGTAAAAACATGTATGTTTAACATTACGACTAATACCCGGATAAATATCGAATACCCGGATCGAAACCATGAAAGTAGAACTCCACTGGTCCAACGCTTTTCTCATATCTAATCAGTTTGTAGTAAAGGAGTCGTACTAACCACGGGCGACCAGCCGGAGCCCGAGTTGTGCACCTGCTCGCCGCTCACGCCGAGCACGCGCGGCTGGCTCGGCCCGCAGATGTCCGCGTCCAGAATACCCACCTGGGGGAGTCACCAAATATAAATATATAAATATCACGTGACAATCTCACATTAATAATAATTGACCGTGGGACTAGGTCAATTATTATTAACAACTAAGCTCTGGGCTTGTTCTATGGGTAGTAGACACCCATAATTAACTTACATATATGAGAAATACATAGAAAATATCCGAGCTTCAGGAACAAATACTCCCGCTCATCACACAAATATCTGCCCTAACCGGGATGTGAACCCGGGACCGCTAGCTGCATAGGCAGGGTCACTACCAACTAGGCTAACGTGTCATCACGTGGATGCTTGTGGATATTACTAAAACTATTATTTCATCGTAGCAGAATTGCCTTTGGCATTTTTCCCATCCCAGAAACTGATAGTTTTGACGGCGGAGCTCCTGTTTCTGGGTGGTATGGCCCTTTGCTGCTAAACTAGCAGGAACTAAACCTACCTATTTATTCGATCTAAAAAAATGCGATCGCGAAAAATACTGATCAGAAAAAACTTGCGTCGAAGAAAAAATAATCTAACATGCCACATATTGCCTGCGTGAGCTTACGACATCGATTTGCTAACGCTGTTGACGTTGGACAACATTTGGACAAGCATGAATAATGGCATTATAATTGCCTGTTATAGCAGTGTTTACTTGGGAAGCGAAGCGCCATATAATATATTTACTTGCCTGTACTAACCTACTAGCGGCCAAACCTGACTTCTGTATTTCATTATGTATGTATTGACCTAAAATATCGTAATCATTTATTTTACAGTAAATATTTTGGTTGCCTACAGTACCTTTATAGATGACTGCTTCATTATATGCAATGGCATTCGATCGATCAGGGCCTAAGGCCTGACCTATATCGGGGTGCCAGCCCGCGCCAGCCGCGCCAAGGCTGTATTTTGCGAATTCTTCGCCCGACGCTCGGGATCGATACACGTGTTTGTGGTGAAAATATTAAAAAGTGCAGCCCCATGGAGTTTGGGAACTCAAATGAGAGGAGGTCGAGATACAACAGGGTAAGATAGCGCTGAAACTTAGACTTTTGGTGGTTGGAGCTGGTGGAGCTGATGTTTTGTACCGCAGGGTATATGGCCAGGTTACCTCTGAATTTCACCAAAGATTTCGCAAGAGAATTGCTTGAAATGGCCGACAGTGCTGCACGACAGTAACTTGCAAGTGGTAATAAACTACCATTAGGCATTATTGAACAGCTCTGTGCGACATTTCTCACAAAAGTTTTCTTGCAGGTGTCTTTGCAACTTAGACCTGTTTTTTTTTTATATCATGAGACAATCTTACACAAATTGACCCGGTCCCAAATTAAGCTCTAGTCCTGTACTATAGATAGATACATAGAAAACATCTAAGACTCAGAAACAAATACTCGTGCTCATCGCACAAATATTTGCCCATACCGGGAATCGAACCCAGGACCGCTAACTTTGTAGACAGGGCTATCAACTAGGCTAGCCGCGTCGTCAAACGAAACGCAGTAGCATAATATGTATATGCCCTTCCATGATGCTCAAGCTACCTGTTAAAGTACCATGTTATATTTGTTACTACTTCTCTCTATTTTTACCCGACTGCCGAAGGGGGGTAATGTGTTTATATATGTATGTTTGCTCCTTTGTGGCGCTTTAGAAACTAAACACGTGGACCGATTTTGACGATTCATATGTCATAATCTAATCTAAAATCTAAAATATTGTCTTAATCTTGTGATGGTCACTAAATATAACATGACAGTGATAAAAAATCAATATAGCGGCAACCAGACGCCACATTGTAAAAAATGGCGGGTTTTTGTTTTTTTAAACATTTATTTTATTTTATACTTTTTAGTGATCCTATTTATGCTGTTACGTAGCTCCACCTCTAAATATTAATGAGAAACTAGATATAGAACAATTCAAGCTCGCCGCAGACAACGCCGCGGGAATGTCATAGTCATATTAAACCTAAATGTGCTTCGTCATAGTCGCTCAACTACCTTAATCGAAATATCTTATCGCCACCCTTGAAATAGGTACCGTTAAGGAGTTCCGGTGTCCATCTGTGGTCTTCATCATCAGTTCCACTTCACCATATAGTACTTTTCAAAAGCAAATGCACGAGTTACATTGAAAAATACCAAAATCGCTATAGGTGTGCCTATAATATTTGAGGAGTTCTCTTGATTTCTCCATGATCCCATCATCAGATCCTGACCTGTTGACAATGGGACCAACTAGAAAGTATACCCATTCAAACAACGAATTTTTTTTTCTAATCGGTCCAGTGGTCTTCGAGTAATCGGGGAACATACATAAAAAAAAAACCCGACAAATTGAGAACCTCCTCCTTTTTTTTTTGAAGTCGATTAAGAAGAAAAAAAAGTCGACGAATTATGAGAAATGGGGCATCGTTGAATAGGTACTTATTTAAAAATACCTTTAGGTTTCTTTCATCATTTTTCATTTTGAATGATCATTTAGGATTTATAATGATTTAAAGTTGGTTAGCAACAGTCGGGTTTTTAAAGCTTGCTTTTTGTTATGTTATTATATTACCGTCTATATTCTTTATTATATTTATTACTATTGCCAAAATAGTAACTTTAGTCTCTACAACTTCGCAAAAAACCAGCATAACGTACTCAAGACTTGCGTAACTTTACTTAAAACGTTACAAAGCCGGCTAAAAATAGACTCGGTGCAGGCACGAAGACGAAATGAAACGTTTTGGATAATCTATTAAAAGAACCCGCAGAACATTTCAAAATGGGGAGGGCGCAGCCATTTCACAGTTGTAAGACTTCAAATGATAGTCGAAAGGACGTTTATAAGATGCAGAAGCGAAGCTCCAAAACTGATGGGTTCAATGACCTCTTCTTTATCTATAACAGAGTATTTTATCGCCTCTCTTCTCTAATGTCCGAAACACACTGTTGGAACGCGACGCGATCCAATGCGTTGACACCCGATGAGCACCATGTAAATACACATCACGACGGATGCTCAAAGAAAATAACACCATTTGATCTCAACAAGCATCGCGTTTGGTCGGGTCGCGTGGCATTTTTAATAGTGCGTTTCGGCCCTAATTCTTTCGGCAGTCTGGATATAAAATTCGAAAAATAGACTTGTCAGTATCAAATAAATTGAATTACACGATAACATCGAGGCATATTTTTCGCGTATGTTCTATTGGAATACCATTCCATTCTTTTGATGATTGAAAAAAAAAATCATGTAAGCACATTCTGTTGTAACAGCTACGTAAAAGCATGAATTTATAAGAATTTAATGTGAATAAACTGACAGTTGTAATTAGATCAAGTCCATATTTTGTAAGAATTCATAAAGAATTGGTTTTCATTATTGTTATCAGTTGTTGTGGATATAAAAACAATATCCCACAAAAGTTATGTCACACATAAACACTTGCCTTGGCTGTTTCACTACAAAGTCCTGAACACAACGCTGTGAACAACTGAACAAAATAAACAAATTTCATTACAAAACAGTGACAATATCAATATAGACAAAGTCAAAAGTTAACACAATAAAAGTATAAAAATGGGTTATTCAATATCTAAAAATTATGTAGTAAGTACATGTTAATGCCTCTTTTAAAGTCACCTTTGCTAGGAGAACACTGCTCTTCCGTGAATGATAACCAAGCTATACAGATAAAGTTTAAGATTTAAATATTAGGATAAAAAAAAACTGGCAGTTATAATGGGTATAAAATTAAAAAAATGTGAGGAACTTTGAACGGAAGCAGAATTGAAAACCGAGAAGAAGAACCGAAAAGAGCAACACCGATGCTGAGTAGGTATAAATTAAACATACGTACATTACTGTCTGGGTTCCTTGAGGCCAGCCCGTGCCCCAGCAACGAGGTGACAGTGCTCTTGCCCACACCACCCTTGCCCGACAGGATGAGAATCTTGTGCTTCACCTTAGAAAGCCGCTCTTTGATTATCTCTATGGCCGGGTCCGGGCCTGATGCAGCACCTGTTTCACCATGTGATTTCCGATGATAACTCATTTTGGCAAAACATTTCTGTTTAATATGTATAAATATGATAAGAACACTTAGAGCAGGACCTTACAAAGTACAGATTCTTGCAAATCTGATCTTGACTATAATCCCAACAACCCTTGCACCCTAGCGACAACCTGTGTCTCTCAACAACGTATAGTCCACATCCGAACAGTCCATATGGGTGATTCCACAGGCGTTTCAACCGCCGTCATTCCCCTGTCATAAATATTGAAAGAATGAGCTACACCAAGCAGCTAACATTCACACAGAGCTATACTGTTATCGTAATTCTTGCCACAATTGATTGAATTTTAATTATATTATCGCCTATTTCTTAAATACTTAGGAAAGCGGACTGACGCCGGTTGAAACACCCATATATTTAGTTTTTTTCATAATCTGCTAGAATCTTTGAATAAAGTAATCTATACACATTCATTCAATGGTTTTCATTTAATTTTATTTTTATTAACTTGACTGATAACAAAACATGGATGAGACAAATTAAGTCAAACAACAACTACAAGCCTGACTTAATTCCATCACATAAAACAGCAAGTCATGAAATAGTTTAGTTTTGTGCCACAAATTACCATAACTCAGATGGAATTAGCAAGATAAGATACCCTTTTAATCTTTTATGAACAATATAACTCTTAAAATAGGTTTAAAAACATGTAACTGTTTTTGTAATCAGTACTTTATGTTCAAGCTCCTTATTAGTTCAATGAAATTGAGAATCAGAGAAATCATTTTTGAAACTCAACTAGGGGAATAAACTAAATTAATACAATTTTCCACGTACCCGTAGCGCAGAGGTTTTGATTCGGACACCCGGCGCATGCTGAGGCCTTACCCGCGTCTTCACTGCCGGTGCCGGGGCAATCTGATAACCAAACCACATTATTTTACATAAAATTTGAAACACGATGGATTACGAAACTAACAATAACACTTACGTTGAGGCGCGTTGTCCGGGACGCTGCTCATGATTAAATGCCTACCTCACACCATGGACACTGCACACAGTACAAGTACAATCGATATGCAATGTAAACAAATATAATATCGTAAATGGAAGCACCTAAACTGATGAGAGGCACCCGTGTGATACGGTTTTCATACTTTTCTAAATCGAATTGACATTGACAATGACAACCTTTGACAGTTGATAGTGATGTGGCGTTTTATTATTGCACCGTGTTGCGGTTTTTACGCCTACCTCCCTGTTCGATCAAAAATAGAACATAGAACTATAGTTATATAACAAATGAAACCGGCCAAGTGCGAGTCGAACTCGCGCACGAAGGGTTCCATACCATTATCTATAAAAAATCACGTTTGTTGTATTAAATATTTATTTTATTTTAATTTAATTACTTATTTTTAAAGTGAACATACAACTAAATATTCTGTGAATATTTCAAGCGTCTATCTGTTGCCGTTATTAATATCGAGCAAAAACTGTTTTTAGTATTTGTTGTTATAGCGGCAACAGAAATACATCATCTGTGAAAATTTCTATTGTCTAGCTATCACGGTTCATGAGATACAGCCTGGTGACAGACAGACAAAACTGTGTCCACGGAGCGCCAACATGACATGACGAACGCATGACGAGCGGCTGACGCGACGTTGCCGCTCCGTGGACATAGTTTTGATGGTTTCTACGCAAGATGCAAGCGTTCGTCTTGCAATCGTCAATTGACGAAAGCGTGCGCATGACGTGCGGTTTACGTGGACAATAGGCCTTAAAGAGTCCGACTCGCACTGGGCCGGTTTTTTGTCAATCTTCATTATCATGCACATAAACTTTCCGGGTGGCATTCTTTACATGATGGCCAAAACCACATTTAAATCTGTTGCGTACTTAGGTACTTCAAAGAACTAAACGGACAAACAAGCAGACAGAAATAGTGACTATAGGTATTTTATGATATGTAGATAAAGTTAGAAAAGAGATCCTAAATATAGCGAAGAGATTAATATAAAGTTATAACGAGGTTGTATACTATTATATTTTTAATTTTCGTATATTTTCAATTGAACGATCGTCTTTTGGTTATTTGTCAGTTGGTCAATTCATTTTGGGCTGCCATTTACGTTGCCTACCTTGATTAAATTATGTCATTAATTTTTCAAAATTAAAATCATCCAAGATTTTTTTTTGATATATTTTCTTAAATCCGGTAGCAAAATTCTTCAACATGGCCAAAGAAGTTACGATGTGCACGGTAAATAATAAGACAAGTTATCAACATATACTCTATAATGTTCACCATATCTTAACAATCACGATTTAGGCGCCACCTCCACGACTTCCACGAGCGATATTGTGGAGACACGCTTGCGACAGGGTGATAGTATCGTCGCAATGCTCTCGCTCGTGGACCTTGTGGTCATGGTGCATTAGTATAACCTTATCAGCTGTTTAATTCAGAAATCTTCAGATAGCATGTAACGTGTTTTTTCGTAGCAACTCCAAAAATGGAGCCCCGTGAAGGAGACTGCGGGGCAACCGACCATGCCCCCACAGATGGGGTACTGCTTCCACTCACCTAAGAAGCACCCTTGGAGACCCATTATGGGTTACGAAGAAATCGAAGTCACTCCCATGTGAGTCCTTAGTTCTAGGAATAACTCCCTACACCAGAAGTGTCCAACTTGACACAATCAATACTTCATCATCATTTCAGCGGAAAGACGTCCACTGCTGGACAATAGGCCTACTGGGTTAGCCACAAGAAAACTGCGATACTGTGACACTTGCGACCATCGGTTTCCAGCGACCTTAGCCAAGTCGTCGATCCCCTTGATGTACAGTCAACAGCATAAATAAGTGATCATTTATGTACAGTCACCATCAGATATATTGTAGCGGGCGAGGTACTCAAATATTTCGGAGCAGCATTACTTTTCAATAAATTCGTTACACTAGTTATGGTCAATAACACCAGAACATGCAATTTGTCATAAATATAAGAGCAGCGACCTTTCAATAAATTCGGAACATATAACGAGGTAAAAATATCAGAAAGCACAGAACGTCAAAGGTATCTACGCACTCAGGGTGATCATAAAGATCGGAACATTTATGGAGAATATACCTTAAGTCTGTATCACACAGTTTAAATCCGTTACTATAATTATTATGCATGTCGATCTTTGGCATGACGTATTTATGTTTTGTTTGGAATTCGAATCTACTCGTGATGTGTACACGTCACGAGTAGATTCGACATGCATAATAATTATAGTAACGAATTTAAACTGTGTGATACAGACTTAAGGTATATTTTCCATAAATGTTCCGATCTTTATGATCACCCTGAGTGCGTAGATACCTTTGACGTTCTGTGCTTTCTGATATTTTTACCTCGTTATATGTTCCGAATTTATTGAAAGGTCGCTGCTCTTATATTTATGACAAACTGCATGTTCTGGTGTTATTGACCATAACTAGTGTAACGAATTTATTGAAAAGTAATACTGCTCCGAAATATTTGAGTACCTCGCCCGCTACAATATATCTGATGGCGACTGTACCTTGTCGCTTTCAATCGTTTCACAATTTTGTATGACATTTCAAACACGACGTTAAAGGTGACAAGGTACATAAATGATCACTTATTTATGGTGTTGACTGTAGGTCTAGCCAGGCTGTCTTCCGGTACGCGGATGCCACTCGAGAAGGACCCCCATTGGCTACCTATGTGATCTGCTAGTGATGTGTCCCACCCACTTAAGTCTAACAATTCTTAGTGCTATTTTATAAAATGTTTTTATTATTATTATTTTAAGGTCACCCAACACTTGCGAATCGTAAAATTTCTTAACGTTTTTTCGTTACCAGGCCAGCTCAGCCAATCACCAACACTATGGTGGACCCGTGCTACACGCCATCCGGCATGGCCGCGGAGCCTCTGCGGTTCCCCAATCTGGTGACCGGCTTCGACCGGAGCCCCGAGCACGCCGCCCGCGCTGCGCTCTACACCCGCTTCACCCAGTACGAGTGGAACCAGAACAGCATCAAGAACTACAACGAGTCTGACGCCAAGAGGAACTTCTCCGAACGAGTCAGGAATGATATCATGAGAATGCTCAGGTCAGTGCTTTGCTATGTTTTTTGATAAATTGTCAGGATTGCATTAAAAAAACGTAGCTGAACCTCGACTTCGATAATCGAAATCTTTTATGCTTAATCCTGACTGTGTATACTTACTAGTTCCCTTTTCGTATTCGCAATCGAAAAGAGTTGTTCGAGTAGGTACCCCGGTAAAGAAAACACAAGTTCAAATTGTTGTACCATTAACAAAAAAAAAGAAAGCCATCGATGCGTGAGTGGGTCACTGGTAGCAAATATGTTTCTATTTCCAGGGAGACTGATGAAATTGGCTCTGGAGGGCAACGCGACTCCGGCAGAAGAATCGGCGAGCGAATAACCGACACTACGTTCTGGAGGAATGAGGTGAACAAATAGGCCAACCGTCACGGTTGACTTTTCAAAATTCAATAAATCGAACAAGTTATGAATATAGTTGTAGAAAATCAATACGAGGTAGGTAGCAATTAAATACAAAAATATAATGTAGGTAACAATTAAATACAAAAATATAAAAAGTAACTTAAGCATTATTTGTATTTTATTGCGTGTCACCCGCGTAGAGTTGATCTTGCAATGCAAAGGCATCATAATCGCTTAACGAAAGATGGTGCATGAACGTTCATGAAGTTGCGAAAAACGCCTTGGTGGGTTACTCCAAAACTCGAAAAACTTCGAATGCCTTATTTTTCATCCACCACAAAGCCTAATAAAATAAATGTTTAAAAAAACAAAAAACCGCCTTCAAAAAGCAAAAAATAACTTCTTTAAAATGGTAGGTAAATAGGTCAGTCCAACTGAAGTCTGCTTTTGGTTAAAATATTGTTGGACGCCGACTTCAGTTGGACTGACCTATTTACCTACCATTTTAAAGAAGTTATTTTTTGCTTTTTGAAGGCGGTTTTTTGTTTTTTTAAACATTTATTTTATTTTATACTTTTTAGTGATCCTATTTATGCTGTTACGTAGCTCCACTTCTAAATATTAATAAGAAACTATAGAACATTTCAAGCTCGCCGCAGACAACGCCGCGGGAATGTCATAGTCATATTTAAACCTAAATGTGCTTCGTCATAGTCGCTCAACTTCCTTTATCGAAATATCTTATCGCCACCCTTGAAATAGGTACCGTTAAGGAGTTCCGGTGGCCATCTGTGGTCTTCATCATCAGTTCCACTTCACCATATAGTACTTTTCAAAAGCAAATGCATGAGTTACAGTGAAAAATACCAAAATCGCTATAGGTGTGCCTATAATATTTGAGGAGTTCTCTTGATTTCTCCATGATCCCATCATCAGATCCTGACGTGGTGACAATGGGACCAACTAGAAAGTATACCCATTCGAACAACGAAAAAATTTTTCAAATCGGTCCAGTGGTCTTCGAGTAATCGGGGAACATACATAAAAAAAAAAAAAAAAAAAAAAAAAAAAAATCCCGACGAATTGAGAACCTCCTCCTTTTTTTGAAGTCGGTTAAAAAATGGTACGAAACTTCGAACTTCAATTTTTAAAGTATGGCCCGATGTATCTCCAAGAGGTACCAGTTTTTAACGGTACATCCAATAAGAGGTCCTCAAGAAATGAGGATCTCAATTGTTGGACAGTGGCGTCAGTTTCATGTGATACTTAATCGTTATCATGATCAAAATATTAGCCGATGACAGTATTCCTGTTGGACATACGAGTAACATCCAGCGGACCTGGAGTCTTGCAACTTTCTCAGTTTGTATATAGACTTTGTAGGGACCTACCCATGCTGCGTCTTCCAGTTCCTGTACGGGGGTCAACATTTGAGAACTTACACCCCATTGATCATCAGTTCTCAATGCTCAGTCCAGTTCAGTCCTGGCTGGTCCAGTTTTATGTACTTGATGCAAAATTAGTGTCCGATGCACGGTGCACCCTGATAGTAATTGTTAGCTCGGTTCAGGTGTCGATGGAGATGGAGCGTCTGGTGGCAACGTGCGAGAAGCTCACCGACACGCGGAGGCAGCTGGAGCGCGCCATCGCCGGCATCGAGGGTCCGCTGCACATCGTGCAGGAGTGCCTGTACCACCGCGAGAAGCGCCAGGGTACGGAGCCGCACTATGGACTTTCATAGCAAGCTATCCGGGCGCTGCGTATTGAACGCGCAGACAATTTGTATGAAGTTGTTTGTGACGAAACATAGAAAGCGTACCCTACAATTCGCCACGTGTTCTTTTTGCGCTAGTCGCTCCTATGCAAGTTTAATGTTTGCCGACGATTTAAAGTTGCGTTGCATACAGTACAACCAGTTTCTTAATAGCGATCGGCAATTTTCGTCTATCTATGAAACACGAGTGATAAACATACCGTTAGAATTCTAGTTGCGAGTGCAAGAGTGCGAAAGCTATTATTTAGGAAGCTGGGAGTACTGAACCTACCGAAAATGTGCATTTTCGCTGCGTCCTCCGATCGTTTTTGCGTTCGATATACGCAGCGCATCATGGAACCAGCCTCGGGCGCTTATGCCATCATATTGTTTAACTTGTTCAGGATTGGAGCAGGTCCACGACACGGTGGAGCAGTCGCTTCTCAAAGAAGTTGCGATTCTGCGTGAATGCCAGGACAAGTTTCGAACGATGCTGGAAAAGGTAACCTCATATGACAAACTTTTATGAATGATCAACTAGGTGCTTAAGCTACGGATTGGTTGCAGGTCAGGGCGCAATCAAAGAACTGCCGCGCCACGCAGCATGAGCTGGAAACGGACATGCGGAATAAGGAGTACGCGCTTGGGATTGACACGATGTGCCACCAGCTCAATAACTTCTCTAAGGTAACGAACGTCTCCGTGTAACATTTATGATCCGTCCGAATAACATAAACCATTAGAGGTTGACGCAAAGGCGAGTAAAACTAGTACTGGTATACCTAAGCCAGCCATAGCGCCAGGCAACGACAATAAAACTTTTAAATGGACCGCAGTTTTTAATATTTAGACTACGATCTACCTCGTTGTGCATGCATGACATCCTTGAAGAGTAGCCTGTTAGCTCGCCAAAGGATCAACGAACAACACCAACGTGACTTAATCCCCAGGGCCTGCAATTCTACGCCGGCATAGAGCGCTACGACCCGTCCACGACGGACGGCGTGCGCTGGGCCGCCGCCTCGGCCGCCACGCTGCAGCGCTCGCAGTCCGAGCGCGCTAAGGCCATACAGATGCTCTCAGGTAACGGCCACAATCAAGCCTATCGGATAAAAACCCTACACGTTTTTTGCCAAGTATGAACAAGATGCAGATGGAGTTCTTTTCAGTATTACTTATTGCTCCTTATTCTTGCCATGAATGAAAATCAGGGAGGCCTTCTTGGCTATCGCAGTATGTGGCAGATTAGCCTTTGGATACCCATACCTATAAAGCCTGTACAAAGCAGGAGCCGTCTCGGAGTTGCACTATGCTCTTCATCTCCTTATATTTTATTTTATTACAGATACGGATAACCTTATCAACGTATCTGCCGCGGAGATCTGGGACCAGTGGAGCAACACCAACAGCTCCTTCACGCGGCGCGTCTCCGAGACCATCGAGATCAAGAACAAGCTGCAACTGCATCTGCACAAGGTTTCTAGTTTTATCAACACTGGTTTTCAGCGTTTTACCCCACTCTATACCACGGTAAATACCTCCACGCCTGTGTCCCAATGGGGTAGGCAGAGAGCCAGAGACTATGGAACGCCAGGTGCACCGGTGTAAACATACAACTTTCGCTTCTTCTACATTCATCAATCGTCTTACGTCGGTTTCGGGTGCTTTTGTTTTACCCTTATTATGTATGTTTTTATGTATATGTGTAGTGGTGGGACGTGACATAACTGATTGATTCTGAATCAGTCGTGGCTGCGCCGCCTGCTGTTGCGTGTGTAGGTAGCTTGAAGCTCATGCAGAAAGGTACCTACTAGTCAGGTAAAGATACTTTACCCCAACTGGTAAAATCGAGAATAGTTATGATAACTCGCTCTGTGTAAAAACATTGATGATTAATGTTTCGTCAACATTCCTATCGTCGGTCCGATGGGTGGTTCTTATTAACAGTATAGGAAGACTTTGGGTTTCTTCATACATTACTTAGGAGAGTTAGGAGATAGCGTACCGGTCTATACCCAGCAGTTGCATACTGGGCTGAAAAACAAGAATAACATTAATAACTGTGTTGTTGCAGATCCAACAGGAGATCTTCGACATCGAAAAGACGTTGGAGTTGCTCAACAAGGCCATCGAGGACAAGCTGCAGCCCATGCGCGTCGCGCACACGCGGCTGCAGGCGCGCACCAACCGGCCGCTCCTCGAGAAGTGCCGCGACCAGGCGCAAGACAGGTCAGTGTGTGTGGACCCGGCGGGATAAACTGTGATCTGCGATGCGATCTTAGTGATTCGACACACTGGATGCGTTGTGCGGTCCGGTCCAGCGTCTTATATATCCGGTGTGTAGGATCACTTATTCCTCTCCAGGGAACGCCTTAACTATCGGTCTTGCGCAACTCGCATCCAACAGATTTTTCGAATCGTCTTGCCTTGTAAATTGCATGCCCAAGCGCATCGTCTTCTACTTGGAGCACCTGATAACCCAAACATGTTTACCCAGGCTCGTCAAAGAAGTATGCGACCTCCAGGAGTGTATGGAGACTCTTCGTTCCAAGATCGCGACGGCCGAGGGCACGCACCAGACGCTGCTGGGCGTGCGCGCCGGGCTGGAGGCCGACCTGCGCAACAAGAGCACCACGCTGTTCATCGACCGCGACCAGTGCATGGGGCTGCGCCGCGGCTACCCCGTCACCGCCGCCATCAAGTCCTGAGAAGCCATCGACGCTGTCGCTAGATGCCGCTAATTCTTGTTGATACTGTAAATTTCACTAGTTTTGCCTGTGTAGCTTTGCGTGGAATGTCAAAGTTTTAGAATGAAGTTATACTTATGCAGTGACAACAAAATACAAGTGATTTCGACAAGAAAATAACTAGACACTTCATTTTGTACTTTGATAATCAGTTCTACGTAACGTAACGACATCCGCGATTAAACTGCGTGCTGCGAAGTCACCCTGGAGCTTCTCGTAAAAAAACAATTATAAAATTGCGCCCGTCAACAATTTTGGAAAACGTCGTCTAGAAAAGCCTCAAATACAAGAACGAAGTTATACTCTGGTCGGAATCGAGTGGGTTTTGTTTCACTGCTACCTAACCCGAATAGTGCGGGCGCGGATTTTGAACAATTTGAGTCTTTGCGCTTTTATTAACTGAAGTAAACAGACCAGAGCGGCTCTTTATTGTCAGCAAGTTCGAAGGCGATCGTTCCGTTGGGCGATTGATCCAGCAGCTAGATAGCTAGCGGGGAAGCGAACTATTAGTCGCCCTTCAACGTCGACCATCCCGCAAAACAGTAGCGCACGAATTTGTAGATAATAGAGATGTCATTCACAATTGAATGTCAGGCCGCCATTCTTGTGCCGCCCGAGATGAAGCTTTATAAAAGACGAGTTATCAACGGACTCTAGCAAGTTCGGTGGTACAGTCACCACCAAAATTAATTCAGCAAACATAAAGGCTCAAAAACATCTGTTAGCCTATATTGTTAGTGACCAAGAGTTACTATTACAGTGACATCTAGCTTCGGAGTGTATGATCTGGTTGGTGAGATAAATTGTGTGTCCATTAAAATTGTATCGTCAACTAGCTGGTTTTATTCGTCTGGACCTGTGACAAACACTTGTAAATGTTCGGTTGGCATATCGGCATTGAATTAAAAACTGCAGTTCTGACGACTGCACACCGGTGGCTGTAGGCACATCATGATAAGCGTGTCTCTTATACTCTCCATTACTCGTGGAATACAAACTAAGACTCATTATTAGATTTAAGTTTTACATTTGCTTCGGATGGAAATTTTGCATAGTATCATAACATAAATATGAAGTAGGTTTAGGTTTGGGTAGACCTTCAGGAGGCCCGAAGGGCCAAACCACCCAGAAACAGGCGCTCCGCGATAGTCGACTCTGTTAAATTTCATTTTGAAACCTCGTGATTCGGCAGGATTATATTTCTCGAAGGGCCAGGCAATAAAAATCCCCGTGGTCCCTTCAAGGGTCTTCGAGAGGGATCACGGGTAACAAGGGCTTGGATGCAAAGATACCTAACGAACCTAACCTACCTACTTTTGCGGAACAAAAATGATTTCTGACGAATTTCCGATGTAAGCGAACAGCAGTGGTGTGACAACGAGTCAGCCCCTAATTCATCGAATCTGCTGCACCGTGCAGCTGGCCTACACCGAAAGTTATTGACAAATATAGTAGGACCACGAGAAAACGGCCGTGCAAAAGGGCGATTAGGGGACCGCTCGTCACGCGAAATAAGTTTTATTTGGTCACACCTTTGAAATAAATGAAAATTTAGTAAATTTTGTTTCTATTCGTCACGCTAATGTAGGTAGGTTTAGGTTGTTAGCTTCGCAGCAGGCCCGGAGGGCCAAACCACCCAGAAATGGGAGTAGCGGAGCTCCGTCGACACTGTATTATTGATTAGAAATGAAGGGTAAAAAAGTAGTTACCCTATGATGCTAGTCAAGTTTATTACAAACGGATGCAAGGGTTAATAAAAGCAAGTATTCTAAGAAATGACGGGAAGAGCGAATCTTTCGAAAAAAGGCAAAGCGTTGTTGTTCACAGGGAATGCAGGAAGGTGTACACCAGGCCTCAAACATTAAGAAGCATGCTTAAAAAAAAGTCGGTGCCTTCAACATCATCATATACTGGCTCAAGTCTTCGATCACAGGAACAAACATTCAATTATATAAAATAAATGTTTTAAAAAACAAAAAACCGCCTTAAAACATTTATTTTATTTTATACTTTTTAGTGATCATAATAAGCTGTTATGCAAATTCTAGAATTGTTACTAAAAATACTAAAATCGCTGTATGTAGGTATGCCTATAAAATTTGAGGAGTTCCCTCAATTCCTCACGGATCACCTAATCACATTTAAATTTGGTGATAATGGGACTACGTCTATCAAAACAAAAAATATTTTTTTAAATCGGAGAACTCCGTAAAAAGTTCAAACTGAGAACCTCCTTTTTTCAAGTCGGTTAAAATACTTCTAAGTGTTACACTTTTCTGAAAACCGCATCAAAATCGGTTCAGCCAAACGCGAGATAATTACGAACAAACATACATACATACAGGTCAAACTGAGAAACTCCCCTTCTTTTTTGAAGTCGTTTAAAAACAGACTGTTTATTTTGTGGGGAAACCATTCCTGATGATTTTACCATTTTACCAAACAGCAAACGAAAAAGCCGACAGTTATTATTTTTTGACATTTTCACCTCCCGTATCTCCCTTATTAATGAAGCTTAAAAAAAAATATATACGGCATTTTGTAGAAAATTTAATCAGCTTTATTTTTAAAAAAGGCTCTTTTTTCTAAAACGCATGGTTTTTGAGAGAATCACAAAAAAAAAGGGACCTATTTCGTCCCTGTACTTTCTGACCCTCTTATCTGATCGAGTAGTTAGATAGGAAAGTAGTCTTTATTCTTTACGGAATAAGAGTGTTTTTCCTATCTATTCGATCAGATACGAGGTTGAGAAAGTAAGGGGACGATTTGCTCCCCCCCGTCCAAAGCAAGTGCCCTTTAATATGTTATACCTGGGTATCACCCCTACCATTTGAAATAATAACCCAGACTACACAATTTATTGTTTTTATTTTTCCTTCGTCGAACGAACTATTGGTTGAGCTGTTACTCTTAATAACAAAAAAGGTGTATACATAAACGGAGTATGCTAGACTTAAACCCTTTTTCACTTGATCTCCAGGAGGCTTAAGACGCGTCCGCGGCGCTTGCAAACTGGCTGTGTGATACGACCCTAACACTTTTGAAAACAAAGATCACAACTGTGCACTTCATTATATTTAAAAATAAATCTTAAAACGTAACAAACTATAAAGCATCACTTGTCATTTCTTATGCACAAAACCAATTCTAAACTATTTTATTTACAGCACTTGAGTTCGTTATTTCTTAACATAGGACGGCACGGGCAGGTTCATCCCTTCCTTTGCTTCAAAGAATGTGTATGACAGCACTATTTCATCTACAAACTCCATTTGCGGGTCTTGAGCATATTCAGGGTCGATGTAGAAAAATACTGGCATATCCACCTGGAACAATGATTAAATAAAAATAAAGATTTCTTGTCAGCTTAGTGGCAATATTACATTATTAAGGGGCTACCATGGGCAGATGACCTTCAATCTGCAGCTCTAAACTTTCAGTTGTTGTTAAAACCTATTTGCATTAACACTGCTATTCTAAACTAGCTGCCGTCTCAATTTTTCTTTAACAAGTCACTCATATCGAGATTTACGCTATCAAAGTTTGACATTTTTACTCCAAAAAAGTAGTTTTTTGGCCTTTATTTCCATATTTTTCACTTTAGAAAAAAAACCTTCGATGATTTATTAGACATATTAATGTAGAATATTTAGATGTAGTTTCCATATCAATTGACACCAAGATGAAAAAGTTATATCCAATTTTGAGTTTTTATAGTCATGTATCTAAAAAATAACCATGGATAATTTTGAAATTCTGTTCGACAGAATCAAAGATGAATATATGGATAGTTATAATATATTTTTTCATAAACATACATTCCGTTTTTACTGAGTTATAAGAACTTAAACTTCACCAAAAACTTCTGTTACGGGCATGGTAGCCCCTTAATCAAATCACACACTTGCCTTCTTGCCTATAATTTGCAACATGACAGACAACATGTTAGTCATTAGCAGAGCTCGGAATAGGTAGTGCCTATTTACCTAAACTTTGCGGGAGGACATAACTAAGAGTGGTTAAAACCACTAAAAATAGTTATTTCTTATTATTGAATGCGGGATTTCCCGGGATTGACTGTATTACTCTAAAGGCTTAATACATTTAACTGTACTTCTAAATCAGGGTCGCAAACTGCAGGTAGTAAGTACACGGCTGAAGTGTCGGCTACATCTGTTTTTGTTGAATACATTCTATATGATATTATAATTCTATTTAAATCAACAAAATATCAAATTTAAGGCTTCCTTTGATTCAATTTGATCTATATTATATTGTTTTATGACTGATTGTTATTTCAAGATAAATAAATAAATAATATACAATAAAGCAAGATTTATAATTAAAGCTAAATGTATTAAGCCTTTAGAGTAATACAGTCAATCCCGGGAAATCCCGCATTCAATAATAAGAAATAATTATTTTTGGTGGTTTTAACCACTCTTAGTTACGTCCTCCCGCGAAGTTTAGGTAAATAGGCACTACCTATTCCGAGCTCTGGTCATTAGGCTAGTGCCTAGTGACACTGCCTATGAAGCTAGCGGTCCCAGGTTCACATCACCGTAAGGACAGATATTAGTGTGATGAGCGTGACTATTTTGTTCCCGAGTTTACTATGTATTATGTATATGAGTATATTTATCATTGTCTAGTACCCATAGTACAGTCAACAGCATAAATAAGTGATCATTTATGTACCTTGTCGCTTTCAATAGTTTCACAATTTTGTATGACATTTCAAACACGACATTAAAGTGATAAGGTCCAGAGCTTAGTTTGGGACTAGGTCAATTTGTGTGAGATTGCCCCTCTGGTATTTATTTATTTATATGTACCTGTTCATGTGGGTTTAGCTGTTGCTCCTCAAAGCAGAAGCACTGGATCTTGTTGAAGTACTGGCCGGCCTCGAATGGGACCACATTGTATGTGCTGATGCCGGTGACAGGCTTATCCGTGGGGTTACGAGCTGTGTAGAATGCCAACGCTGTCTCTCCAGGAAGGACCTAAAACACAACACATTTTTATTTATAAAATCATTTAACAGTAAACAAAATTATCTTGTGAATAATTTAATTTTTTTTTTCAATTCTGTAGCTCTGCCTACCCCAAACTGGGAATAAAGGCGTGAGTTTATGTATATATGTATGTATTTATGGATAAATTTGCTGTGGAACCACCCCCTGCTGGGGCCCGTTTATCAAACAACAAGCGGAAATGTATTTCCAACAATATGTATTAACGCATTCACTGCCACCGACGCATATATGCGTCACCGTGACTTCCACCCTGTGCCCTCAACGCATATGTGCGTTCGTACAGTAGGCAAGCTCCGTATAAAACAAAAGATGTGGCACCTGGCGAAAGTTCAAAAAACAGTACTGGCAGTGAATGCGTTAAAAAGAGACTTCCACTTATATTACAAGTTATAAGCTTTTGATAAACAGGCCCCTGGTCTATTATGGATAGAACCAGAGATGGGCATTAATTGATTAATTTTTTAGTTAACTAATCAATCGATTAAAAATATCAATCGTCATTTTTTAATCGCGATTAGTTTAGTTGCAATTAAATTATTTGTGAGAATGTTCGACTAACAACTAGTTTAGTTTTAGTTTCAATCGACTAAATTTCACGATTAAATCTATAGTAAAACTACGTAGTCCCCCGTTTTTGCATTTTTTATCTTGCAATATGTAAATACAAGAAGGTATGTATGTAACATTGGAGGTACTCGTATGTTGTAACTATGTTAGTTTGGGTTGAATTTTGCGACTTTTTTTGAAGCAGATATCTTCAACCAATTGAGCTAAAATTATGTATACGCGATACACGTATAATTTGAAATGCTTGAATGACGACAAGGCAATATTGTGGGCCCATAATATTATTATAACGATATATTGGTAACGACAAATAGCGAAAAACCGCAGTGTTTAAAAGTCGCAAACAATAATGTAGGTTTGTGCATTATTAATACTTTGAATTATACGATACTGAGTAAATCTTAGACGTAGAAATTGTCAATATTTTGCCGTCTCTGTCAATAGTAAAAATCTTTTTAGTGTCCCGCGGTGACAAAACTATAGGATAATCCTACTTACCTGGAAGTTGTTTGTTTAATTTTGGTGCAAGTGCCGACGCATCTTCTAAAAATTACACGTTCTATTTAATGACATATCTGCATGTTGTTTATTACGCGGTCTATGTTGTTTTGTTTTCAACGTGTGGCCATTAAAAATATTTAAACTTCTTTGTAAAGAACTCTCAGAGTTAACTATTTTACATTTTCCTTGCGTCATTCTACATTCAAATATATCAATATATTTGATACTGGTCAGGTAGCGAATTGGTCGATCAGCCACTATTCAATGTATTGCTCATACTTCATATTCTTCATCTATATATATAAAAGGCAAACCTGACTGTCTGACTTAGATATCAACGCACAGCCGAAACTGCGGTATCTAGAAACTTGAAATTTAGTACAGGAGTTCCTTTCATGATGTACTTCAGTGAGCACTAAGAAAGGATTTTTGAAAATTCATCCCCTAAGGGTATAAAATAGGGGGAGTAGCGGAAACTAATTCTACGCGTACGAAGTCGCGGGCGTCCTCTAGTAAATACATACTCATAGATGGTTTGCGGTTTCTAGGTCATATTATATTATACGAGTATACTCGTATTGAAAATGTTGTCATGAATTATTTTAGATTCTAGGTGCTTATTACTTATTACGGAAATATAATACTAAAATAATAAAAAATAAATACTGGATGGTTTTTCCTTGTTATAACTGGCTATACGTAAGCATGGCAAATCTTGATAAGGGGTTAAAAAAAAGGAGTGCAGGTAAAAAATAGAAAGAGAACAATATATGAAAGAGCGAGACAGCTACTTTACTCATCCGTCTTATCAGTTGTTTACTATAATTATTATAGTTAAGTTTTAGTTGAAAATGCAATAATTTCTAATTATAGTCCGTTCGCGTTAAGAATGCAGTGAATGCTGTCTGATCAGTGAGGGTAAATGTGTATTCGCAGTGGAGTTTAAATTCAAACAAATTATATTTAAAAAGATTAAATTTAATGAATAAAAATAAACCTAATTTTGAGCGACCTGGTTGGTTAGGGGGCGTGGCTAGGCCTGCGGAAAACAATGATTTACTGCATTCTTAACGCGAACGGACTATAGTCACTAAACTTCACTCGAATCGAATGCAACGTTCAAAGCCTTTCGCGACAAAAAACTTGTGTATAAATCGGTTCTAAAATGAGTGCCATCCCATCAGTGACGATGAGGATCCTAGTGGATAGAGTTCTTCTAATTCCTCAGATTAATTTAGTGTTTCTGAAGAAAGAAATAAGTCAGCATTGACCATATTAGACGGCAAATTTCAATTTGCTTCTAACATTAGTCGCGAGAAATTAGTCTAAGTCGATTACAAAATTTAGTTGTCCGAAATCAATCAGCAACTAATTTAGTTGCAGTCTATACAACTAAGATTGATCAATCGTCGTTTTCAATCGTCCATCGCAATTAATTCTTCTAATCTTAATCGTTAATCGTTAGTCGATTACATTTTGCCCATCTCTGGATAGAACATCTATTACTTACCTTATCTATTATATTTTGAAAATTCTTTAACCCAGAGTATGCTATTTACCAGGAGAATGCTATGTGTGATTTTTTAGGGCTAGGTAGGCTCTTGAAATACTCTTCAGATTCGTAGTTCGTTCTCACTCACTCGCTTATGCTAGTCCAACCAACTTTTCTACACCTTGTGCACTAAACTTAGTAGTAAATAAATCCTAATGTAATATTGCAAAAACATCTTAGTCTTATAGTCATGGTGCATGCAGTGTGTTAGACAATAAAATTGTTTCATAGATAATATGAGTAATGTGTTGGAGTTTGAAACAGTTTTATATTGTAAGAAACAGTCTTTGATGTCAAAATTCAAAATATTTATTCAGAAAATAGGCCACATGAGGGCTCTTTCACACGTCGGTAATATAGAGTGAATCTATCAGTCAGTTGTAGCCACTACATTGAAGATTACCGTTATATCAGACTGCTGAGGCTTGAAGTTCCATTGCATGGAGGAGGCGACGTCGGCATTAAACCGAACCCGAATAGGCCTGTGCTTTACTGCACTCATGGAGCTTACTGCATTGCTGGCTTCGGCCTGCCCTACCGCGCCTCCGTAGCTGTATGCCTGACAATAAATTATCACATTATCTAAGTTATAATATAAAAATAAGTAACCATTAAAAATTATTTAAAATTAAAACAAATAGAAAGATGTGTCATGCAGTTTTACTAGTAAGTCGAATGCAATAAAAATGCATCGCAATTAACTAGAAGGAAAATGGTAAGATAATAATTAGGTTATTTTATTTACCTGACAGAATATCCTGTACAACGGGACTGCTGCGTAACTTAAACCTACAGTCATTACACCCAAAGCCACCATATAATTTAGAGTTGATCTTATATTCTTCTTCTGATCGTGAACTCCCCGAATGAAGTCGTTTGGTAAACATTTTACAGGACTCAATAACTTTGGTGTTGATCTAATAATACTACTCCTAATTAAATTATAACTGCACTTGTTTATTAGACGATTCATGATATTTTATGTTATAAAAAGGCATAAGAATTCAAGATAATATTGTTTATTAACATTAAAGGCAAGATTATCTGGTCGAGAATCGACCGAAAAACATTTTTTTAAACCAGTCTAGCCAAACGTCATTGTGACAGTTAAGCTGAGAGGCGTCTTTTAGTTACTGCCCAAACGAAATTTTTCAAGTTCTATATATTTTGTTGTTGCCAGCGCCATGCCATACAGCCGGATGTCCGGCGAATTAATTTAGTCCCAACTCAATAAATAGCTAGTCCGTCTTGTAATATATGTATTCGCTTAATTTATACCATTTTTTTAAATCTCGTTACACCTAACTCGAGATATTTATCCAAAACAAAATTACTCCTTCATAAACAATCTGGCAATGACAATCGAAATGGCGCGGTAAAGTTTGTAAGCGCGTAAGCGTGCGTACCTTTATAATTTTATTTAAGTACATTACGGAGAGTGAAATACTGAACTCGTTTAAGTACATTAAAACAGATCGATTTTAATTATTATCAAGAAAGGGTAAGTAAGCCGTTGTAAATAAAACGTAAGTGTTGTTTAAAAACTAAATAACTTTAATATCACAATTTTGATTAACCTAAGATGCTTTTTCAGTGTATCATCGTTTGTATTCTAAACACAGTTTATGCTTCGTCTTGATGTGTGCGTCTGTATGCGTTTTTTGATAAGCTTTATAATTACAATCTAGAAAAGGGCACCGGAACATCGGTTCTTTACCGCACTCATACGTAACATGCCTTCTGTAGGTGCTCTTGTGCCTGTATTTCCTTTTGCACTTCTCGCATTCATAGGACATGTCATATTGCGACCAGTAGTTTTTTGTCTTCATTGGCATTATAGGCATCATGTTTTGCATCATAGTTTTAAAGAAATCAACATCACCTGAAACAATAAGTCAGTGATTGTAGTCAACTTTAAATTGAACCATCCTAGGATTTATTCTAAAAATCTACTTACAGCGAATTCTAGCTAATCGTAACTAATGTTTTTTTGTAACCGGTGTCATTTCCAACCTTGGGACAAGTTGAGGGATATTGATACCAAACTATATTTAATTAAATTGAAACATTTATTCACATGCATTTCCAATTGAAAAAAGAACAAACCAAACACACTCAATGTCGTTAAAAATACAATGAACATTTAACTTTAATTGCGTCTTTCGAATATTGGAGGATTTCGGCACCTAGATTCCACAATAACTAGTTTCATTTCGTTGGTTTTACATATTTGTTAACATACAACACAATACAATACCAAAAAACGTGTATATATACACAACATGAAAATATAATCTCAAAAACAAACACTAGAAATAGTCCAGTCTCTGTATCAGTAGAAGCAAAAACAAATCTGGGCGGCGATCCTTGACCCGCGTTCTCGAAGGCATATTATAAGGCAGGTTCCCAGTTGCACAAACGTTCTTTTAACTTAATGTCGCCTTACTGGCCTTGCTTCCACTTTCTACTTTGGCGGAACACTTAAAATTTCCCATTAGGACATCTCCTAACGGGGCCAAATAAGTGTTAATTAACGTTTGTGCAACTGGGTGACAGTTAGGTAACATTCGACGATGAAAGCTATGGCCGAGTCACAAAAAAGGTACACGCAGGAATAAGGCTCAACTCAAGCACGGCAAGTGCAAGTCTTCAGTGGCAATGTTGCTAATTATAAGCTATTATTAAGCGTTTTCGTATTGTATTACATGTGCCTACCTAACTAGTGAATCAGTATTTTTTTTTAGTCTATCTGATTGGCATGTGAAAGTGAAAATGAAGAATGAATGATATACGAAGGAGTGGTTCCCATAAGCCTCGAATTTATCCATTTACGAAATCAACGTTTTTAAATTAAAGTTCTATTCTCACTACGTGCATGTTTTTTTTGTGATCTGTTCGATCATTTATCTTGCCGATATTCTGGCTGCACGCAAAATATTAGAAATCGCAATGTTATTAATTTATAAACCTGTTCAAATCTCATTAAAAGCGGGGTACTTATTAGAGGTATGGCTACATAATTTATTGCACTTTGCTCGCTCAGTTGCTTATGCTTCTAATGAACTTACTGAGCTAGGTACTTAAATATCTATACCACTTTTCAGCAATTAGGTATTCACTTTACAGAATTATAAGTACCTACCTAATATTTTTATGATGTATTGGTCAACGTGTCGTTTTCACAAGTTTATATAATACCTACTAAGCTTAGCTGCCATTTTAGAAAAAATATTTGTATATAACTGGTAAACAAAAGTTGAGGCTATGACTCTACAGGACTTTCATTTTGAATTAACTTTTGATTTTAGGTTAGTTATATAACCAAAGTTTATGAAATAATTTCATCCTATAATAATTACTATTTATACTTAGTGGTAACTTTTATTTAAACGATCGGCTTCCATCTTACAGCGTTTAGTAGATAACTCTTAAAAATCCAAATACTGCATTCAAGTAATGTCGCATTTCTTAACTTAAATTATGTCCAAAACACATTACCTAGTAAATAACCGTAATAATTTAACTAACAGTAATTAAATCTATGTATTAAATTAAAGCACTAAACTCTTATTAGGCTAAGAATCGACTGGAAGATTCTTTGGTTTCAATATTGCGCGATTCAAGTTTGAACTTTAACGGTAACTTAGTATAACATCAACAAATGCAATAATAATTTATCATTTAACAGCAATACTGTACTAATACATTTTTTGGTGACATTATGTTTGGTGGTATAACAAAACATGCTTACGACTAAATCTTACGTGGGGTAGCTCGGGTGTTCACCGAACTGGGACCTCTGGGAATTGGGGTGTGTCCTGGGTATTTTTTTTTAAATTCTAATTAGTCCGTCAGTAAGATTAACAAGAAATATGAACGCGTATTTTTGTTTTATCAAATCAATCAAAATTTACAAATATAACGCGCATCAAAGTTCGGGAGTGGGGGCTCGTGACGTCACAACGTGGTATAAAGCGTGCCACGGCGTGACGTCACGCGAAACTAAAAAGCACTTTATCTTCGTCATTTTTTGTTTAATTGACAAAAGAAAAAATATATGTTCAATATTTTTTGATAATGTAAGTGACGGACTGATTGGATTTTTTTAGGCCACTAGCTTATTAAAGGTTCTATGCAATAGCATTACAAACAGTAATGCAATACTTAACAACCTGTAAATGACGCGTAAACAATAATATATAAGGGACCTCGGTTAGGCTATTTCAGAACTAAATTAAAGTAATATACAGTGCTACCATTTTCTTAATAGCTATCAGCAATCTTCGTTTTTCTATGACACACGAATGACAAAAATACTGTCAGTTGCGAGTGCAAGCGTGATAGCGATAGCCAGCCGAAAGCTATTAAGAAGCTAGGAATACTGTAATCTTTTCCTCTTTCTCTAATCGTGACAAATTCAATAGATTGTGACACAGCCAGCTAGAGTAACTAGTAACAGAGCGTTATAAGAGGAACGTGGTTTTAGTATATGTACGTACGTACATACGGTCGGCCATATAAGTAGCTACCTACTTTAGTGCTTTGTCACTTAAACGTCATGTTTGAACTGCTGCGGTAATCTATCAAAGGCGTCAAAGCGATTAGGTATAATAGTGTGCAGCTACTTAGACGGCCGACGGCACCAGACCACTTTATAGGTCGCACCAAAGTACACATCTCCTTAAATTAAAATCACGTTATTTTTTCGATTTGATTGCTAAGTTCAGAAATTTCGAATTTAGTGATTAAAGCTAGAGCTATAAGTATGTACTGCAGCTCCTTCGGTCCCGTTTCGCTGAACACATTCGAACTTAGCGGGATATTAAACAAACACTCCCGCATCTCTGCTTGGCACACTTTACAATAATACATTTCTTTGGTAACAAGGAACACACACTTAACAAATAACTATAATAACAAGAACAAGAAAATATAACAATCTATTTATAATAATGTATAAAATGTCTTACGTATAACTAGTTACATTTGTCTAACATTGTATTACGATTCATATTAACAGTCAAAATCGTGAATAACCGCCATCTTGTGAGGATCATTATGCATTTAACTAGGCTAATTTGTCCAGACTTAAACCGCACTCCTATTACTGTGCAACAAGTTTTTAAAAAGATCTTCATGTTCTATTTAAATCTGTTTGATTGGAACCTCTAAAGCGTATAAGAGCGAGCAAGAAAGACGTACAGACTTTTTAAAATCGAATTGCACCGTCTTCAGATGTTAACCGCAATAGGTAGGTACTACAGTTAACTATAGCCGTACAAAGAACAGAGCTAAGGCACGCAGGGTGTGCGTCAGTTATGACCCCCGCGCTCCGTGCATAACCCGGTCATCTAACACGAGAATTAAAATTCAACTAAGGGCCCGTTGTTTGGTCAGTAGTTAAAGATACTAATAGCTACTGATCAAACAGCGGCTCCTAAGTGTTCTCTGGCAATCCTTGCGATAAGTTTAAATGTCTAGTATTATGCATGGTCTGTGATCATGTGGTAAATTCTAGCTACTCCTTATAAAAAATATAGTTGGGTCCAATTCGAAACTATGATTATAAAATTAAGGCCACATTTAGTTTTATCAGAAATAGCTCACTTCACACCGGTGCTGCACTCGTACTCTACCACTTGACCCAGTTTTACATATCGTTTCCTTTATTTATGAAGGCACGTTACAGATCAAACTTTGCAATTTATCCCACCCTTTTCAGTTCAAATTATGCTTATTTTTTAGGTTAGGATTGCAGTATAATAAGTTTAAAATTTATCTATCCAATAAAAAGGACATCTCCTTAAAATCAAATAAAAGTAGGTACACTAAAACTTACTATCGTAAGGTATAAGTTGTTTAAAATAGTTGCCTGCGTTCTAAGGACACTGTCAGTGACGCTGCCTTTTCAGAATAACGATTTTAACTATGCTTAAATAATGCAATTAAGATTGGTTCAAAAGATCAAGGCTCCACTTGGTACTTCCTGTGTCATCATCCATACGAATAGACGATGCCTCTTCCGAAACTTTCTTCAGTGTTATCTTGATTGGTTCGCGTTTGGCTGTCTGCAGTTAAGTAAAATGTCCAAGGGCTCCTTTCTTTGAAACAGTAACAAGCTGTAACAGAAATGTGTTTCAATATCTCTCTTATGGCGATTTGAGGAAATATGGTCGTTGAAAACAAACATTTTGTACTTAAATTCAGCATTACTATTATTATTTTACTCTTTAATTTTCTGAAGTCGTAATCAACGGCCAAAAACAGTCCTACTAGTTCATGCCTTAGTAAGCTCTTCTCAAGCATAAAATAGGTAGTAAAATAACACATGCGAACTACTTTAAAACCTGAAAACTTTTTTCTGTTCAGATAGTTGTTAAAATTATTTTTTCATACAAGAAAGTATGTAAATGAGGAAGTCCAAATGTCATAAAAGAGGGTGGTTACAAAGATTGACTTTACATAAAAACCTACTCGTTATCAATATTAAGCCTTCAATTAGGAAATTAGTGCCCAGATTTAAAGCCCTTGTTAGTTGCAACTACATAAATAAACCAGTCAAACTTTACTGACATTGAATTTGTAATGGCGGCGGGTCATTCCGATACAAAATCCACCTTCTCCGGTAAATCTTTGTGTAGATGGCGTTCGTGCAACAAGAGATTGTGTTTCTGATAGGCGCGGTATACGCAGTAGGGGCATTTGAAACTGGGCTGTTTCCGGCACTCGTACTTAATGTGCCGCTGCAGAGAACCCTTGTGCTTATATTTGTTTCCGCAGTCGACGCATTCGTACAGAGTCCAGCCCGCCTTACCGCCGCTCAACCCAGAAGTACCATAACCCAATATATAAGGAGTGTACAACTGTGCAACTGAAATTAAAACGCAAATAAAAATAAACCGTGCAAAAAATCTTAAGCTACCACCGTTACTGTAAAGCAAAGCCACCGTCAAATAAAATTGTGTGCTGCCAAGCGTAGGATAATGCACCATGTCTCCCATTAATTTGCTCCCTATCTACAGGTTGAACTATGTCTACCTCCTTAAGTAAGATCACATGCAACCTTTGCAGTATACAAATATTTCACTAAAATTCTTAAAATCGTAATTTAACAATATTTTTATTTTTATTTGTTAGTCGATTTGGAATCCAACCGTCAATACTGAGTATTACATTGCCCTCATGTTGTTCTAATTAAGTTTAATCATGCTGTGTTAGTTAATGTTAGTATCGTCCCTCGTAACTCTCGCCAATGCGAACCGAAGTACCCGTGTTACGTATAATAAAATTAATACACAATACTCTATTGAAAGTAAAACAATAAGATGTCAAGTATAGCAACTTTATTAAAATACAAAATGGTTATAAAATACAATCAAATGCATTTAATCACTGTATCATTGTCAGATTACACAACATGGTTTGCCTATCTAGCAATATTCTATCGGCAGTTCTTAATAACTAGGATTGTTCGTTAACATACATCACTAGGATCGTAATCTATCCGTTAATAGATTTATTTTACTAGTATAGGTCAAGATTTTTTAGATGCGTTTGGATTTAACTTTCAGCGGAAATTACAGTATCACAGCTTTAAAACATTGTACTTCTATAAAATAGTTTGTGTACGCTCAATTCCTAGAATTAAACGAATAAATTGTATGATACGTTCAATTTAAATTCGCACACTTTCGTCTATTTTGGAAACTGGAACATTTTAAACCCTAATGACTAACGTTTTCAAGGCACTTAGTTTTATATTGACAAGACTTTGTATGGTTGTACTCTGTGAACTCTCTACATTTTGATTGTATGATGGTAACTCCAGCGGATATAACCTACGATGGTACCATGTTTATAACTTCTTATCAGAATCAACAAGTTCTAAATCAACAAATATAAAGTTCGTTCGTGCAAGTTTATAATAACACGGTACCGACACTAATCTTATAATAATTTCTAAATGGTAATGAATGTGTAAATATTTACTTATACTACGTGGAAGATTATTTGAACTTTTAAAAAGATATTATAACATGATGGTGTGTTTCACTTTATACGATTATAATCTTTTAATGGCAGTGTCTTCCGTTTCCACAATTTGATTCAACAATTTTAATAAGGCACTTGCATTATTGCAGGTACGATCTAAACGACGATTGGCCCCAAGGGGATTAATAACGATTACAGTAAACATCACAAGAACGTATCAACAGATATACCTATCCAGGAACCACCGGTTAGTCAATTGTCCACTCAACTGATACACGGCTTAATATGTAGAAAAAATGCCTAAATTAAGGTAAAATAAATGCATTAGATGTAAAGAGATCTTAAAATAATCGAAAAAATTAACTTAAATGAGTATTACAATATAATGGAACATGCATTATGGCAGAGAACTAGAGCTTGCTAACTAAGCGATAATAGCTTCATTTAATTAAATCTAGGATATAACATATTATAGAATGTAAACATTTAATCCTCCACTCAAGATTGGTTGGCATCTCAGGCGAAATGTTTTCAATTCAATATGATTATCTGGCAAGCTGTACACACCTCAGATCTTATGGTAATCTGATTTTTATATCTAAATTGTACAATGTAGTTGTTTTCGAGAAACCTGTTAAAATAGTAACTGAAATTGGTAACAATTTTAAACAAATAGCGACAATACAATACACAACATACTCTTCATAAAACACTACACAAAGAGTCAAGATTATCATAGGCATCTTACGCTTCGCTCACTCGATCAAAGCTCCGAACCGCGGAACCTACGTCCTAAAACAGGAATGATAAGTTTACATAATAAATGCTGTACATAAAAAATAGGGGAGTAAAAAGCGTAACTATACGAATCACTTGATCTTAACTTATTGTATAAATGCAACAGTTGCAGACACTGTCGCAAATAAACTGCAACTAGTGTGAATACTATGAGTATCTATCTCGTCGTTTGCTGTCTTAATGATCGCCCACCTCGCGGACGTCGCATTAGGCTCGAAGGTAACGATTAAGGCACCATTTGTGACCTCGCGGGAGACGATTACAACTAACGTGACTGTCTCGTGCCACTATCACAAAGAGATTTCATCACTATTATCACAATCAGGAAAACCTCGGAATTTGATACGACTTTAACTTTATAATTACGACTCCACTAATATAACATCAAAATGATTTATAAATTGTAAATAACATCCAAAAAAATTAGTCCCTCGACGATTCAAAAACGTTTCAAAAAATATCAGAAGTATCCAACGGCTCGCGAGACCGGCAAGTAAATTTAATCTCGCATCACACATCTCATTAGTCGCGAGGAGCAAATAGAGCGGTCGTCGGTTAATGCGGCATCACAATTTATCCGTCGATCCCGCCCGTACAGTATGATATGTACCGCTAACGTCGAAAACCGATTCAAAATTCTTATTAAAATAGGGAGTATCGAATAGTGACCGAGGTCGACCGGAGCGCCTACGTGCAGGCGTCGACGTTGTCCTGCTTGATGTACTGCTCCGGCTTCATGTAAACCTCGCGGTGCATGCGCTCCATGTGGCGCGCGATGTGCATCTTCTGCTTGGCGCGGTAGACGCAGTACGGGCACTGGAACTGCGGCTCCTTGCCGCACTCCCACTTCTGGTGGTTGCGCAGCGAGGACTTGAGCTTGTAGACGCGGCCGCAGTCGGGGCACGTGAAGGCCAGCTCGCCCGGCTTGGGCGCCAGCTGCGGCGCGCCCACGCGCATGGAGGCCACGAGCGGCAGCGCCAGGCGCGCCGACCACTGCTCCCACGACAGCCCGCCGATGCGCGTGAACGACACGTCCTCGCCGCCCGCCGCGCCCGCGCCTGAAATACCCAGGCACGTCATAACACGCTCGCGAGCGACAGGCGCACGACACGCAACATTCAACATTCCCGTGAGGTTAACGGTTACAAGCGGATAACTTATACATGTTATATACGTAATAATATACATATTAAAAAAAACGACATAAATACATATTATTATGATAGATCTACTGTGAGTTTCCACCGAGTGCTGTGATGAAAGCTTTGCAAAGGAAAAGTAAAAAAAAGAACAAAAAAGAAATCACAACGTTTATTTTAACGCATAAATCTATCTCGTGAAGGCGAATCGTCGTACGGCGGTCCAAGTTATTTTAATACGTCTCTTTAAACGGCCTCACTCATCGGGTGAATCACGCGATCGTAAGAAACGGTGTTACTGGGCCGATATGGTACTATTCACTGCTATCGCTACTCTACTAATAATTTGGTTACTAAAAGTAGTCTCCCGACCCAGGGGTTTTCTTGTCTACCTGAAATTTTCAATTATATTAGTATGAACGAAAAAAAGGAAAAAAAAAATGATACATGCAAAGATGGAAATAAGCAGTGGTTGGTTCAACATTTATCATGCAGGACATGCGTTGTTAATAAGGTGTATCATCAACTGTAAACAGTATGTATCATAACAAGACTTACCAACATAATCAATAACTTGCAACTCAACAAACATTGATAAGATTTTCGATAAACAGGACGTTTAAAATAAAGTGGTACAGTTTATAACAACAAAAAAGAAACAAAAAATGATATATATAATAGCTATATTTGATTAAACTTTTCTACCAGATAAACCCCAAAATATTCATATAAAAATCACACTATTAAACTAATTCTCCAATGACATTAACAAACAGTTAACGTTTTAACGTTCAATTTTAATATAATTCATGCCACCGCTACATACATTCAGTATCAAAGGAGCATAATAAATATGATATGATGGGAATATTGCATCAAAACAGTTTTGCATGCTCGGCTGTAATGACTTCAATGTTACTACAACAAATAACACTTCTTAGTTCTTACCATCACGATAAATAATCTAATACTGACTTTGGTCAAATAGCTTTGTTATCCTAGTTTAACAAAAAATATCAACAGTCAATATGTTAAACAAAACTAGAACAGGTTATTGCAAATAAATATCAGTTAATATCATAACACTTCACAAAATTTTGAACACATTTTTCATCCCAGTTTACCGATTAACAATATCAAAAACACCATAAGCATCGTAATATTATAACTACAGGTAACATTGTAGGCACATTATGGATGAGCTTTATTTACCTAACCGTGTGAAAACCAATAGATTCTCAATTTACTGAAAGTCGATAAACGCCACCTCATCATCAACAGTTATTATTTTATACAGTTGTTTGAGAGATCTATTGTTTTCGTAAAAAGACTGCAAAAACAGTCGAATAAACGTTATCCTTATACTAATAATAAACAATATAAATTAACATAACTTTGGGTTTTCTACAGGTGTATAGTTAGGAAGACAAGGTAATGGTCCCTCAAATGTTAAACTCTAACAAGAAAACGAAAAACAAATTAGTTAATAAATTATAAGGATCAACAACAATTTGGCTATCTGAATAGACTCCAGACATGACCATCGAAGAAATAGATTAAAGGTTCTACCCGTGAAAGAAAGACATTAAGAAAAAATATAACCTACAAAACAATCATATATTTTAACATTTCCTAAAATACAACTAATCATTCTAATATCATTGCACTACGATTAACAAATTTGGAATTACATATTCCTAATAAGGAATGATTGATTAATTACGAACTAGACAAATTCGAGCTAAACATGGTATGGAATTTTATTGCTTTTAGTCAATACAAACAAGGGAATATCTAATGTATTCTTCACGACCGAGTCCAATTTTAAACACGATGTATAATCAATTCGGAACGTCACGAATGTACTCTTGTATACGCTCGATCGCGAATCTCTTTCCTCTGAATAAAATACTTAGGGTCAGTCTTAACTACGATCGTAAACTCTAACAAAAACAACAAAATTAACGCTAACGCCGTTAGGGAATGTGCACATTACAACTATTCTCAGTGTATATAAACTCTTTAACAAAAGTTAAAATATAAATAAAATTATTGCAGTACCGATTTGGTTGGGTATCCACTTTGGTCGAAGGTTAATAACTAGACGGTAGTCTTCTTGTTGCGGCGCACCTTGCTGGTGGCGTACACGTACCACTCGTTGTTGTGGTGCTTGCGGATGTGCACGCCGAGGTTGCCGCGCTGCTTGGCCTTGTACGAGCAGTACGGGCACTGGTGCGCCGGCGGCTTGCCGCCGCACTCGACGTTCTCGTGGCGGCGCAGCGTGGACTTCCAGCGGTACTTCTTGCCGCAGTGGCGGCACTCGAACTGGCGGGACGCGTCCTCGTCGCCGGCGTCGCGGCGCGCCTTGTCCTCGGGCCCGGGCTCGTAGAAGGCGTCGGGGTCGTCGGGCAGCACGATGTCGTCCGTGTCGTCGTACTCGGGCTCCGAGTCGGGCTCGGGCTTGGGCGCGTTGTTGTTGAGCAGCGCGGCCTGCAGCAGCTCCAGCGGCGGGTACGGCGGCGCCAGCGCCAGCGGCCCGCGCGCCGCCTGCGCCGACAGCAGCGACAGCAGCGCCGACGTCACGCGCCCGTCCTTACCGGACTCTGAAATCCGACACGTTAAACGGGTTGCAAAATAATAAAACAAAGCGCGCTACCGACGAGTCGATGTTAATACTACCGGAGGCTAAAATAAATTAAGGAACCAAAGAAATGCGTTATAATAATAAATTAAAAAATCTCTGTTAGAAATTATAAAAGGCGAAGCTTCTAGGTCATGCAGACATGCACATCGGAGAGTGTCGAGATTTTTTCTTCCCATAAATGCGGAGCGGGCCGGGGTCGGGCGTTCGAAATGAAAAGCCCGGCAACCGTTCAAGATCGTTTAATAAGTTTTAAAAAATATTGAATATCAATCAGTAATTAATAATACATAGTATACGAGGCTCATATAAAATTGACGTAGTTTAATATCATCTAAGGAAGATCGAGAAGTAGTAGTAAGGCACTAAGTTTCGCGCTCGGTCGCGGCGGTCACTCGACGCGGATGGCCGCCGGCTCGGCCGAGTCGGCGCGGTCGCGCGGGCGGCGCGGAGCCTGCTCGGGGTGCTTGCGCTCGAGATGCTTCTTGAGCTCGTTGCGGCGGTGCTTGCTGTACGAGCAGTGCGGGCACTTGTACTGCGGCTCGCGCCGGCACTCCAGCGTGATGTGCCGCACGAGGTTCTTGCGCGCGTTGTACATGCGCTGGCAGTTGGGGCACTTGTACTTGTTGTTCTCGGTGCGGTACTGCGCGCACGGCAGGTTGGCGGGCCGGTCGGCGCGCGGGAAGATGTTGTAGCGCGACTCGGCCTTGTCCGGCTTCTGCCGGGCCTTGGGCTCGGGCAGCGGCGCCGGCTCGGGCGCCTTGGGCGCGAGGGCCTTGGGCGCGGGCGCCTTGGGCGGCGGCGCGCGCGCGGCGGAGCGCTTGTTCTCCTTGGCCTCCTCGAGCGGCGCCAGCAGCGGCGCGAGCGCGCCGGGCGAGGTGACGTTCTTGAGCACCGCGAAGGTGGTCGCGGCGGGAGGCTCTTCCACTATTTTTTTACTACGCGTCACGACTCTGTTCAGCGGCGTCACCCCTGAAAGAGAAAGAATCGATACAGTCCGTCTCGCCGGATTCCGATCATTTCATTGATGATATTGAAAGCGTAAATAAAAACAAATGTGACGTAAAGAAAACTGTGTATTAAAAAAACAAGAAAAGTAATATAAAGAAATCATGATTAACATAACAAAAAAATAAACTTCTGTTTCACAAATTCTATAAATTGTTTAACTACCGATTGAATTGAATCACGTCCCCGTGCGATTCTTGTTTTAAAACTAATCGTACCTATTATGCGCCTAACGATCAACAAATGTAAAAACACCTAGGAATTAATATTAAACTTCCATCGAGATCGATTGCACCTAACAATAACCAACAGTAACATGAATATTATGTAAAACTAAAATAAACTTCTCTATGTTTACGTAACAACCTATGCTATGGTATCTTTGATTCCGAGGCCTTCTGCTCACAATTCATATTTTGAATAATCTACAACAATGTAAAAGAAAATAACAAATATAAGGTAATAAACAATCAAAATAATGATAAAGAAAAGATGATAATTCAACAAGAATATCTTTTACGTTCCTCGTGATTCTCCTCCGACCAATTAGGGTGTTTTTGAGCAATGTGCGAGATCAAAGTTTTCTTTTGCGAGTACTTTTTGCCACATTTTGCACAGCCGAACTGAGGACCGGTGGTGCATTCATACTTTTCGTGCCGCAGTTTGTTTCTTCTGTATTTGTAAAGTTTTTTACAAATGGAGCAAGAGAAACGATTGTCTTTGTCAGCTTTGATTGGTTTCCTTCCCCTTTTTTTAGGGGGTACTATATCGACTTTACTTTTAAGAGCTTTGCGTCCTCTCTTCTTATATTCCCTCTTAACAATCTTCGTTAAATTATCTACTTCCGACTGTTCTTTCTTAATGTCTATGTCTACTTGTTTATGAAGTTCTGTCTTAAGGTACCCACGTGTTAATGGAAAAGAAGATTTTTCGTAATTCAGGTCGTTAATGAGAGATATGGATGTTTCTGGAAGGGCAAAAGAATGAAAAGCGACAATAAATATTATATGAGAGAAGTCAAAAGTTGATTAGATTCAGGAAAAAACTATTTAGCTTGAGCAGAAATAACTAGTTACTTGTTAGTTTAAGTAGTTAGGTGAATGTAAATTGATATCACACATAAAGAATAATAGAAAGTGATTGATTGTCAATAGGCAAAAAGTGGGGTTTATTAATACCAAGCTTTGGTGATGTTTAGGCAGGAATGTGACAGGGTGAAGTTGATGGGTTTCCACTACCTCCTGAATCCAATCCTACCTACAATTTCCTGTTCAACATACGTATCCGTTTGAACGTCGGATACCAACTGTATTGAATGTGACTCAGTAGTTAAGTTGCTAAATGAAATGCGCAGCCAATAGTAACAGGTTCTTTACGTCGTGATATGCTTTCAATAATCTCACAAGTCGATAATTTAGCCTAGTTGCGGACAATGTTTTCGTCTAAAGAACATGCACAATAAATGAAAAGGACATCTGGCGTCATAATAATCACGCCCATCATTTTGATGATTTAATATGAATCGCTAACGAAATCATCTGCAGTGAAATCACATGTGAATGCAAAAAATAAAGAATAAAAAATAAATAAAATAAATAAGCCACATTACCATCAAACTACGAAAAATGAAATAATTCAGGTTTACCTTAGTTCCTCAGAGTCGCCGAAGTCACAATCCATTAAATTCTTCTATAAACAAATATATATGTAGTAAGTTGCATCACACTATCTGTGCCAAAGAAAAACCGTCCGTCGTTTTAGCCGCAATGAGAAAACGCCGCAAGATAATCGCTAGCTTTCAAAAGCCAAATAGAATTCGAGGGTGAAGTGAGGGTTTGTGCACATTTATAATAATTTTCTATCTTTTTTTATTACAAATAAATAAGTGTAAGTATAATAAATATGTGAAAATTTACTTACCAATAAAATGAGCCATTCCACTCCACATTAAGACATAGAAAGTTAGCACTATTGAGAGTTAATAGTTATTACATAATAATGCAGCCTACGAGACTACGTCCATGAACAGGTCTAATAAGCATGCAGTGATCTACCGGCCGCCACCCACAATCAAAGCAAGTAAATACACATCACATCATACACATTCGTGTGAACATAATCGTAACAGTAACTTACCTTGTCAGTTACCTCACCTTTAAAAAGGCTACAGTGATCGAACAAAACCTTTCTACCAATTACCTTTACCTGTTGCACTGAAATTATTTTCAAGTTCATATGGATACAGAAATATAAATTGTGATAAGATTAGTAATTTATAATATTAATATTAGATACTAATTAATATAATTATGGTCGATTTTCACATGTGAAAACACTAGCACTCTTATATCCGCCGTCGTGAAATATAATATTTATATATAACAGGATAAATAGATTATTTAAGCAATGACTGTTTATCTCATTTCAAATTATGGGAAGACATTGCGCATTTCATCCGTTCCTTAGACGCCTGGGACAATGGGCTTTTATTAATCACTCAGCAAATTAATAATTAGGTACAAAATCATGTTATTGAAATGAAATGATTACTGTCTCGAATACAAAGTGCATTGTCCCAGAATATCAAACTCAAGTCCCAAGTAACACCTTGCGTCAGCAGAAAGCAATAGGCAGAGTTGCAGTTTGTGACGCAAGATGTTCCGAGTGCACCGCTGCAGGCAGCGGTGGAGCGCGATCGAGCGCTGCCGGCAGCGGCGACTGTGTCGTGTGTGCGTCCTTACCTTGCGAATCTCGAACACTGTCACTCGAATTCATGATTTCATCCTGAGATCGTTCCATATGCCATTGAAAATCTGTAAAGAAACACCATACACGTTAAAACGCCGACCGAGCGCTTAGAAACTCGTGAAACCTAAACCATACCATTGTATCTGTAGCGTATTTGAATGATAATAGAATATGTGATCTTACAATGTCAACATGCCCTCGCTTCGAGATTGTTAACTTGATAGGTTTGGTTTTGAATATTTTCTGTCTGTCTGCTTAATAAGAAATTTCAAGGTTCATTTCACACAAATTGTACTAAAAATATCGAAACGGAGATTACCTGGAAGTATAATAAAAAAAGGGAATAACTTACTGCGTACGACGTCGTTGTGAGCCACAGCCGGCTGGTCATCGGCCTCCTCATCCAGCGTGAGATCCTCGACGCCATCGCGGGCGTTCTCCTCCTTGCACTGGGGCTCCTCCCCGTTTCCGTGAACGTTGTCTGTGGTCGGTTGTAGCGGCAGGATGGGCGCGGGCGCTCCTTCGGTTGACATGCGGCGCGGTTTCTTGCGGCGGCGAGTGGGACTTATGGACCCCTCACGGCTGTCTATGCTACCATCTCGAACCTAGGAAAAGGGAAATTGTTTGATTTTTTTAAATCTTGAATCAAACGACTCTTATACTGACAAGTCTGATGACAGTGATGACACAACCATATGCTTAGGTATATTAAAGAGATTCAACAGATATCCGTTTACTATCCGATCATAGTAAGAGTTGTTGTAGTGACTAATAGTAACCGATTTATAACAATCTGTTAAGCCGCGTATCCACTAGAGGCAGCCTCGGGCGGAGCGGCTGCCTCGCTCCGAGGCTGCGCAAGTGGAGACGCTGCCTCGGCGCCTCGACCTGAGGCGCGCCGCGACACGAGGCAAATTCGCCGCCTCGGGCCGAGCCATATTTTGTCGGTTTTTTTGCCGTGCTCAAGGGAGCCTCAGTCCGAGCCGTGCATTTAATGGAGACGGACGAGTTGCCTCGGGTCGCAGTGGATAACGAATCAGCATTTAAGTTAATAAATGTACCTATACGAGTGTTACCGTGTTCTCTGGGATCCGTTTAATTAAACTTATTACGAAAAAAATGTTCAGGATGCGTGGAACGATATTAGTTCTACGCATCCTGTTGGGGATTTCAGTGGACGCAGCCAAAAAGAAAATTACCAGATTTAACAGTCTCTTAGTCTCTTAGTCATGTCCACTAGCAAGTGCTCACATCCATGCTGAATTCTATTGCGATATAATTCTTTTATGCACCATCGATTCTTCCTCTTTTGTATAGCTTTTTGTGGCTTTCTCTTTTTTTAATGATGCTAATGACAATTAAAGCAGCAACTACTCTACGCGCGTCTGGTGCCATCGCGTGTTTGCTTTAAACTGGCTCGCGGAGAGGCGTGTTGCCTCGGCTTGATCCGCAACGTGCCTCGGGCCTGAGGCTGCTCTAATGGATACGCGGCTTTAAATTTGTTGGTTGTTAACTATTTTACTAATCTAATACATGTACTTAAAACTTTGTGAAGATGTTTGAATTTTTGGGCCTTTCGATCATGCCTAAACAGCTGGAGGGAATGAGATGAAATTTTGCACACGTGGTTCATGTTAAATTGAATAGGTTCCGTGGAAATTATTTTAGGTTATAGGAAAACTACGCTAACAAAGTTGCGGGCGAACGCTATTTATTATGATAAACAGTGAAGTTCAGTGTAGACATAATATTTTCCTATACCCAGAGTGTCTGATATAACTAAGAGAAAGTTACATAATGGCAGTGCATTGTATTTCAATGTATTACGACCTGAATAATCAATTCTGGAATAGTGTACTGTTTATAAATAAACGACAACTTTAACCTGTGCGTGCGGAACAGTTTAAATTTAGAAACATTTCTGCAGTTGCATAAAATTCCCTAGGATAGTGTATTCATATTCATTTATTTTTTTATTTAGTAGGTAGACCATCCATTGACTTCAGTCAATAAATTATATCTCCACAGATGGCACACAAATTTATTAATCAACTTATTTTACAGAAATTCCACAAATAATACGTGAGTTTAGGTACACAATTGAAACAAATATAATTTGAAGGTATCTAATGTAGTGACGCGCGGCTGTCGCCAGGAACTCCGGCTCTAACTGGATAAACTGACATAGGATAGGCGTTTACAAATGATTGTGGAACAATTGTTCACATCCATACCGATCCTTACTAATATAATAAAAAGTGGTGTGGTGTGTCTGTTTGTTTGTTTGTTGTACTTCTTATCCCGAACTTCCGAGAGAGCAGCGATATAATACTTTTACGCGGACGGAGTCGCGGGCAAAAGCTAGTACATTATGAACGCGAAAGTAACGTTTGTTTGTTGCCTTGTAACGAGAAAATATTTCTTTGAGGTTAAGTGAGATCATTCTAGGGGCATAAATCTACTATATTCCTTCCTAGTAAAAATGCTGCATCAATAATATTCATAATAGCCAAAGTTCAGCGAGGGCAAGAGATTTGCGTAAGCAAAACGTGCGATCTATATTTATTGTTTACCTGATCAGTTTAACAAGGTTCAACGATTGTTTAGTGAATGATTTGAGTATACAAGAATGCTATATCAGTTTTGTATTAACCTTTCATAGCAGTTTTTGTAGATACGGCGATATTGTCCTTCTTATTTTTTCTACCCTGTTAAGGTTCCGTAGTCAACAAGGAAGCCTTATAGTCTCGCCATGACCGTCTGTCTGTCTGTCCGCGGTTTATCTCAGGGGCTCTTGGTATTATATAAAGCTGTATAAAAAAACTTTTTTTTCAGGTGCCTATAGTGCTATACACTATGGTACGAATTACAACTTATTAAAGAACATTCCGAAAATCTTATTTTTCTTAATTTCGTTCTTATTAGCAAGTTGCTCTAATCAAAGGCTGTTTTTTCAAAGTCTAGAAGTCACATTAAAAAAACCATAACTGAATATCAAAGAAAAACACATTGAGATACATAATCAATCATCATCTATGTAACTTCCAATGGGAACATACTTAATATGAGTTTCAAACTTCTTTTAACGATTTCTCAAAAGTGCAATTTCGGCTTGTGTAAGTATGATAAATAAAATTTAAAAAAGTTTGGGACTTAGGGTCGTGACTCTTTCTTTATTAGATAGCCTATTTAACGCAGATTTAGGATCAATGCTTAACTCAATATGTATCATAAGGACCCTTTAGCCATGGAACGCCACAATTACTGACAGTTGCTACGTTGCAATTGCCATATTTCTACAGACAAAGATGACAATCCGCAGCGAACGCTTTTGTTAGAAAGAAATAAATAGTTGTTTCAAATTGCGTACCCGAATGACGCGGCGTGCCTAGATACCGGTGCCGGCCGCCATACCCGTCTTTATCGCACTCATGCGATATCTAATTGTGTATCTCGTGTTTCACAGGTGACAGTGACGCCGCTAGTGCAAATTAAATAAAGTATGGCGTGGTATGGCGATGTAAACTAAAAATGTAAAAATATTTACGGTACTTAAGAATGAAATGAGATATCCTTCATCCTTTTATAGTCACAGTATAATTTCGGCAGCCTCGAAAAACACAAGACGGCATTTTTTATGAAATATATTTGTTACTCTTCGGTGATAAAACTTCATTGTCTTCGACGCGTGCGTGTCAGCGGCCGCGGCGCACAGTGGTGCACGTTGTATGGAGCCGCGGAATTAATTGTTTTTTTTAGGTTAATGGATAAAAAAACACATTTTAAATATATTTATAAGTGTAATAAAATCATTCCAACTAATATTTAAAATAAAACCTACATTGATTGAACTTAAAATAATATACAATTAGGTGTTGCTTTATTGAATTCACAAAAGTAAATGATGCACAATGTTGTAAATACCCTTTTTATACTATTTTATAATTTAATAGTCTTTGTAATTGCCCTCATTACCATCGATAACGCATTTAAGTATTTTTCTTAGAAAAATAAGCTCATTCACTTAATGAGGTAGTAATAAAAAGTTTGCAAATTATTGCAGCTAGAACCAATTAAATAATGATCTAGATTAAATAATGTGTAAATATTGTTGTATTAGAGCTTGAGGGTCATTGAAGCTAAAAAGTTATAGCCAATGAAATGTAATATTTAGGCGAGAAATGCTATCAACTTCTTACAGCCCTAAAATTACTCATAATTTAAGAGAAACCATAAATGTTATTTCATTTACAATAGTAGGAATAATGTTTCTTGTATATAAATGAAACATGTTAAACAAAATCAATAACTTGAGAGGAATACACCGTTTGCAAATGCAAGGTATTTTTAACGTTTATTTCATGCGAGTTCATTTGTACGAGTTTGGCGGCCTAATTTATTTATAAAAAAATATATATATGCAATATTTTATTAGATCATAGGTATTTGAAATGTTTTATATACATATCAGATAAAAAATGTGACTACTGATGACCATCCCAAAATTGAATTAATTCCGCCGTTGCCCCACTGTGCGGCGCGACTGAACGATAGTAAGGCAATTTGCCTTCCTTTTCGAGGAACGCTTTTGCGCGCAGATGACGTATCTTAATATAAAATATCATTGCCTTTAACGACATTTTATCTACAACTCAAACGTTTGTAAAACTTAACTTTATATTAATTTTATTTTCAGGTTTAAGAGGTTCTGAAGTAGGTAGTCAAAGGATTGTATTCCGAGACTATTTATTTTTATAGTCTTGCTTGATTGCCTATACTGAACAAATGATATACTTTTGTGGGCATAATGAAAGTAGTAGAGGGTGTATGAATCAATATGTATTTAATACTATTTTGAATTGAATAAATGATTGCTGGCGAGGACTAGTTTCTGAAGTTCAGTTTGTCCCCGCCTGCAATAATTTATTCAATATTAAATCAAGCATAAGTCTACTATAGACCCTGTTTTTCTCTTTTCAGTTTAAGACATGTTTTTGCAGTCGAGTTTTTTATTTTTTAAATAATTTTCTTTATTATTTAACACTTTTTAGTTTTATATAAATTGCATAAACGGTCAAATTCTCAAAGTAATTGATGTATGGTGGATTTAACAACTTTTGAGGGTTAAGAGAACTAACACCCTAGACCTGGGAGAGACCCTAGTCTTGACATTTTCGACGTAAAAGTAGAATGGTTCAATCAGGTTCATTTTGCAATTGCCTTGTCAAATTACATTTATACATGGACTGTATACACTTTTCAAATCAGTATCGCGCCACATCAATACCGGCCTCCTGATTTATTTTTGACGTCACCCATCATAGGATGCGAGGTAATACAGAACATTACATACATAGATACGCGTAAAAAACATAGCCCTTTTTGGCAGTCAGGTAAATGAAAAAAGCCACTGCTCCTTGCACTGTAGCTTCACATATTTTCTTGGAACCCTATCCCGTCAAATGTGGTATGGTTATCAATGTTATCATGTTACATAAGCAGTTTTTTTCTTAATTACGCTTCCTCAAAATAATTGCCTTTAATTTCGGTAAGATTAATTTCAGACAAAATACAAAAAAAATTAGACCGCATCTTAATCAGAAATATACCTACTTTATGTTTCTATGTAGGATACAGGTTCAGCCTAGTTTGGGGTCCACAAGATATTGCATCTTGTTTGTAAACCGTTTTTTTTTTCTTAATACATTTATTCTATGTTCATTCGACTGTAACTTGAGAATTGCTTATCTAATTTTCATGAAATTTAGTAGAAAAGTAGTTGAGGCAAATACAAAGAAGTTCGTATAAGAGACGATCAGGTTCTGGGGCGAGCAAGTAGTAGACATTGAAAGGATTACTTCTAGGACAAATACGATAACGTAACGATTCACTGCATTTCGAAATCCGTTAAGACATTAAGCCTTCAGGAGATTTAAAAAAAGGCATATTTATGTATGCAATGATACTTTATATTTAGATACGTTATGCTCATACTAAACGCATTAAAAACCCGTCGCCAATTACTGACAGTTGCTACGTTGCCATATTTCTATAGACAAAGACGGCAATCCGTAGCGAACGTTATTGTTAGAAAGAGATAAATAGTTGTTTCAATTTGCGTACCCGAATGACGAGGCGTGCCTAGATACCGGTGCCAGCCGCCAAACCCGTCTTTATCGCACTCATGCGATATCTAATTGTGTACCTCATGTTTCACAGGTGACAGTGCCGCCGCTAGTGCAAATTAAATAAAGTATGGCGATGTAAACTTAAAATGTAAAAAATATTTACGGTACTTACAAATGAAATGAGACATCTTTTCATCCTTTTATAGTTACAGTATAATTTCGGCAGCCTCAAAAAACACAAGACGGCATTTTTTATGAAATATATCTGTTACTTTTCGGTAATAAAACTTCATTGTCTGCGACGCGTGCGTGTCAGCGGCCGCGGCGCGACTGAACGATAGTAAGGCAATTTGCCTTCCTTTTCGAGGAACGCTTTTGCGCGCAGATGACGTATCTTAATATAAAATATCATTGTATGTATGTAGATACTAGAACTACCTACTTCCTTAAACCGGGGAAATCTGCAGAAACAACCAATGCATTACCAACCCTAAAGACTTTATTTATATACTGTTCTAAAGAACAAGATGGAATGCAGCTATGCTAGTAAGTAGTACAGTAGTATGCTATCACAAGATATTATATTTATGCAATAAACATAATTATATATATTTTTGGGAAAACTTTCTTTTCTACTAAATTTTTACCTTCGTATGACTACACTGTTAGCCTAATTGGTAGTGACGCTGCCTACGAAGCTAGCGGCCCGGACAATATTTGTGTGATGAGCTTAAGTAGTTGTCCTAAACCTTGTTTTTGTTTTAATATTTTTAAGCGTCTATGTATTTTCTACTAAGTAAGTTTATCGTAGCCTAACACTAGGTCAATTTGTGCGAGATTGTCTCCTTATATTGAAATATAACATCCATTCCATTAATTAACATCCATTTAGGGATAAGTTCGCCTTTGTGCATTCCTTTAATATTAATATTGTAATACTAAATTTCAAAAAACTTTATTACGACACAAACAAAAAAAAACAGAGAAAATATAAAAGCATAAACTAAAACTAAATACTAAAATAAATTAACTTATTCTAAGTAACTAAAATATGTACAGATGTCCCCTAGGCCACTGGCACTGGGAATGGTGCCCATAATGCTGGCTGCATTTCCTCGTTGGATAACTAATGCTAGCTGTTGGCCGAGGAAAGAGCCAGCCCTATGGTGACCTGAGGCACGAAATAATTTATTTTTTAAATTCTTGTAAAGCTTCCGTGCCTCCGGGCCCCACGGTCCAAGAGTTTCAACTGCAAGAGCCGCAAATATGCAATTATCAGCTATATTTGCATATTAGCAGCGTTTTGCTGATTCTGCCGCGGTAGCCGCGGCACCTGCCTTCAGAACCGTTGCGCCGACGTGAGACGGTCCCAGAGTATCCACACAGGTGGCATCCCACACTAAAGGCCGTCCCATTTCCTACGGCACGAGAGTCATTCCATCGGGTCTCTTGCCATCGTCACGTGCCAGCCCACAGGGCCACCATCCCAGTGTGGGATGCCACCTGTGTGGATACTCTGGCACCGTCCCACCTAGGTGCAACTGTTCTGAAGGCAGGTGCGGCGGCTACCGCGGCAGAATCAGCAAAACGCCGCAAATATGTAAATATTGTAATACTTATATTTTTGTGCAATAAAGAATTTACATAAATACATAAAAAACTGAACACAAGACTGATTATAACTAAGGAAAATATTGAAAGCTACTTGTACAGTAATTCTACAGAGGTTTAATAACACAAACGCCACTATAATTGCATTCAAGGCAATAAGCGTGCTTAGGTACCTAGTCAGGTATCTGAGAAACATGATTGTGTTAGTTAGTGTTATCTCTTCTACTTAGGCTTATGTAACTAAATTTATAAGCATATATCGGTTAAGGATGTTATTAACGATAAATTGACTTAATAATGTTTACTAGCTTTTGCCCGCGTCTCCGTCCGCGCAGAAGTTGTTTATCGTTATTCTCTCGGGAAATATTCAATATTCCAGGATGAAAAGTACCTTATCTCTGTCTCCGGGCAGTAGCACTTACCATGTACAGTCGAATTCATAAATATGTGTACACTCACGTACGTTGTCACCTCACTGTGACAATTCATATATGGCAGTGTAAACATCACTAAAATAAAAAAGGTAGTAAAATGTACACATATTTATGAACTCGACTGTACCAAATTTCACATCAATTGGTTGAGGCGTTGAACCATAAAGACCGATAAAAATAACTTACATTGTCATTTATTTTATTACTTTATTAATATACTTAAGTAAGGATATTTTTATAATTGATTGATTCAATTAATTAATATTTGACTTGTACTAACTGAGTTTCCGCAGTACTCAGAGACATTTTAGAGATAATTAACTTGTTCTTTGTTCAAACCTTGTATGAAAAATCATCACTAAGGAACAACTCAATTATCAAAGACTAATGGTTTGATCGGTAGTTAAACTAACTAATGGTCAAAAAAAGTTACTAATGGTTAAAATCTCAAGGAAATGTGTCAATTTTTCCATTCCTTTTTCGATTTTAACAATTAGTTAGTTTAACTACTGATCAAACAACAGGGCCTAACTCTTGAGTGCGGCCCTTAGGCCCTGTTGTTTGATCAGTAGTTAAACTAACTAATTGTTAAAATTCGAAAAAGGAATGGAAAATTTGACACATTTCCTTGAGATTTTAAACATTTAGGGTCTGTTGTTTGATCGGTAGTTAAACTAACTAATGGTCAAAAAACGTTACTAATGGTTAAAATCTCAAGGAAATGTGTAAAATTTTCGATTCCTTTTTCGAATTTTATCAATTAGTTAGTTTAACTACCGATCAAACAACAGGCCATTAGACTTAGTTGATTTTTTAAGTTAAAGGGGTTTTATCTGTTTGAAGCCTATGAAGTCTGGTTGGTATCTGTTATTTCCTAGAGCTTGAACAGGTGAACAGACGTGTTTTAATTTAGTTGGAAATTTGGTATCTTGGCGGTGGTTCTTAGCTGTTCCATAAAAATTGTTTGGGCCAATAAACAGTTATCAGCTTTGAATTGAGCTTCTGTGAGGTCTAATCAGGGGTTTTCCAATTTGTAATTTATGAAGTTATTAATGCCAAAAATTTGATGTCAGGTAAATTTTGTATTAAAATCAGAGATCCTGGCCACAAATATTAAAAAACAAACTTCACTTATACATTAAGTACGATAACTCCTCCCGACTTCATCATCAGATCAGCTCTTAGACACTATATGGCATGGTCGTCAGGTTTGCTTGTATGTTGTAAAACTCCGCCTATTACGAGATCAGTTTACAGTTCAAAAGCTTGTAAATAATATGTTGTAATCTTTTTGTTAAATAAATATTTAGTAACAAGGCAGCTCCTTTGCCTGCATTCCAAAATTTGCATTACAATATTTTGTTTACACGAAGTTTGAACTCCTTACTTTGGTCTTGTTAAGCACATGATGACTGATCAAAATAAAGTATAGTGTGCAACAAAACCTTGTCTCCGAAAGGACATTTTTGACAGAAACTTATTATGCCTTAACCCCTAGTATGCTTTAGGCACGGATCCGTGCTTAAAATTTGGATTGCTTGTATTTTTTTTAAGCTTTATTGTATGGACTATATCGTAATCAGAAGAGACTAGAACTTGGTACTTTTTTGACCTCCCGCATACGAAGGGTTAAGCTTATTTTTATAAAGGAACTGCAAACCTTGAAAATATCTATGCTCCTATTCATGCCAATTAAGTGCAAATAAGATAAATATATAACGGCTCTGTTTATGCTATTTGTTTAGACAATAAATCCGCCGGATACTGCTTTATTTGTAACTATGTGATTTGTGAAAATAAAAAATAGTCTTATATTCTTAATGCCAACAAAATCCTTATTGATAAATGAATGTTCGTAACTCTTTATTTTTCATACTTGATCTATTCTTTTAAGCGAGATATATTTGATCTATTCTTTTAGGCGCGTCACACACGGATTTATGATATATATCATTATGCCAAAATATATATTGTAGCAATACATTATATGATATTATTTTCTGTACTAAGTAGTTGACAGAGTCCACACATGCAGCTATGCAAGGTATCTTAAGATACCTTAATATACCTTGTTATAAGATGTATTTATCTCTTTCCTTCATCAGTCTGACGAAGGATATATTCCAGTATATTAAAATATATTATAGCTCTGTTTGGCTTTAGTATGGAAATCAAAGAATCTGGCACTGTAGTTGCTAAAACAATAAACTTTGAGATTTCTATTCAAGGAGCACTAGTTAAATAATTACAGCCAATGTAACCAGATGTCAAATCAAATGGTATTGAGTCATTAGGATTTGGCTGATTATTTACTAGCTGTTGCCCAGCCCACAACTTAGTCCGCATAGAAGTTGTTTAACATAACTCCATATCACAACTTTCTAAGGTAAAAAGTAGCCTATTTCTTTCCCGAGGGTTAAAGCTATTTATCTCCATATGAAATTTAATCAACATCGCTTCAGTGGTTTCAGTGTGAAAGCATAACAAACAGCTATGATTTATTATTTATAATGCAATGCACAACATCAGCTTTGAGCTTGTGCATTATAAATAAATAAATCCCACCTGTTTGTTATCATCCACTGATCACACTATGTTGAGCAAAATGTTCTACATTATTAACTACATGGTAGGTATTAATGTAATAAACATTATTGCAAAATTAGTGCAGCCTTAGATCATTGATGCAATTATGCACCATTAAGTTTATAGCCCTGTGTGGTTGCCTGCTTAGAATAGTGCCACTCCATGTCTTCCCATGGAAGATGTAAGAGGCGACTAAGGGATTAAAGGCTTCTAGTATCATTAGGCGATGGGTTTGCAACCTGTCACTAATATACACATGGTAAACATATTAGCCTGTTTGTGAAAAATGTGGTTAGAGAATTAACAACAAGTTATTAGAGTTGTTGGTCATTCTGTGAGGCATGACGGTATGTACATATGTATGTAAGTTGTGAATTCATACAATTTCAAAGATATAGTAAATGTGACGGGCTTGAGCATAGGTCTGTTTATTTTAGGTCATTAGCCACTATAAGTTCCATCAGTACCTGAATAATTTATGATTAGAGGATCAGTTATTTGTTACAAACCTGAGGTGGTGGAGATGGTGCTCGAGGCGGGTGTGCTGCGACGACCTGTGCGGGGCGCGACGGCGGTCTGGATGGTTTGTTGTCGGAAAGGCCTTTGATCTGTAGGGACTCAGCAGCCTTTAACAAAGCGGCAAGCTGGTCCTGAGAGATATTCACCTCCCCACGGTACATATAGTCCATCATGGCTCTCAGCTCAGCATATTTCACATCTTTCAAGATAATAATTGGATGCTTGTCATACTGCTGTGATAATACATTCTGCAACAAAAACATAGTGTTGTTTGTTCTGATATGTAAACATTTACTGATCTGTATGTTATGGTGATTGTCTATTGTTCCTATTTGAATAGTAGATGTTTGGTATTAAATTGACATTCTAAAAAAAGAAACTTTAACTGAAAACAAAATTAGAATGTCAAAGTTATTTGAAACTTAACTGGAATTAACACATTTAATTTAGAATCTACATGACATTTCAAATATCCAGTTAATGTAATGAGCATCATTGGGTAATAAATGCATTACAAATGGATACTCAGGAAAAATAGTTGCAACAACTTTCTGTTGCCAACTCATCTATGCACCAATCTAAATCAATTGCTAAGGCATGAAAGCTAGAACGAAACAAGTGGATTGTTTATTAGAGCAAAACTGTGTTGCCTTGTAAGTTAAACACGATAGCAATTGACCTACATTACGTGAGCGCGTTAGCAAATTGACCAACCTCGAAATAGGGACTGCACGCCGACAGGACGACTTTATGCGCCTTCAGCGTTTGTCCTTCCGCTGCTAGAGTGCAGTCCACGTGAATTCCCTTCTCCAGCAGCGTATCGAACACCGATACCAGCGTCGACTGGTGGTTGTTCCATCGCAGGCAGAACTGTTGGTCGTCGTCCATCTCAAGCCACTCGCCGCGCCCCTGATCCTACGTCAAAACATTCCCTCATCAACACAAATTAACACACCACGCAATAATTAGGCCACTCGGAAACCTCTCCCAAACACTATAAACAACGATTATTCAGCCGCGAGTATCACGCGCAAACGCTCAACTTCTCACCGATTCACTTCATAAATTGATATCACACACAAAGTTTAACTTTGGGGACCACATAAGAGTCGGTCCTAAGCGACGCGGCACTCTCGACACAAAGAAAATGGCCGCTTTTCCAGCGCGACAAAAAATAAAATGGCGACGAAAATTCTAAGTTTTACTATTTTCTGGACAAACTTTTCACGACACATATAACAGATTCAAGTTCAACACGGGGCCGCGACACGGTGAACTTCGCAAAAGTTCGAAGTCAACAAAGAAACTTCTGAGAAACTTTGCTTCGAAAGTTCACGAGTGGAAATTTTCAAGATGAAAACTCGTAGCGAGCACTGCTTATCGCGTTCGTAACGCTACATCGGAGATCTAAACGCTTACCTTGACTATTTCATTAACTGTTGTATCTAGTTTTAACACTGTTTTAGATAATCTTTAGTATTTTAACAATCCTTGGATAATAGATTAGCACATTTGCACACCCGCCAGCTTTCTTGAATAAAAACACCTACTTTAGAGTAGGTACTAACTACTATGCTATGTTGCAAGTTTAGAGAAAGGCACCGCTACAAAAATCGGAATGAAGTACAAGTTGGAAGCGACGCAGTGACCCAAAATAAGCTTCATTGTGTTGCCACACTAAAATAACTAAAAAGCTTAAGATAGAACGCTGCTGAATACTTTTCGTTACTTTAAAATAATATGAATTATAACAAACAATAATTTAGTTGAAATGTATATTAAATAGTTTTATGGTTAACAAGTTCTTGCACAGCTACTTACTCGTCCTTGACCTACTTACTATCTCGTGACAGCTATTAATTGGTTGCAACTGTCTGATAATTATTAATATATAGTAATAATGTAATAAAATTGATAATTAAAATAAATGCGTTTTTTTGTATACAATTCTTAAATACCTTTTATCTAATATTGCCAGGAACAAATACTATAGAACATGATGCTACGATGCTACTCTACTATTTTGTTATTACCAGCGCCATCTACTGATTATTCTTGAAACTCGTACAGTTTCTCCGGATTGTATTACTCAAGACCCGCTGCAAGCGACTTTATAACGATCTCGGCTAATCATATCGTTGAATTGATTTCAAACGAACCCGTAAAATTTTTAATGGTTAGGTATCGTAGTTAATTAGCAACATGCATGGGTTTCAAGTTTTAATTAGAAGTTAAAATTGTAATAAGTCCCTAGGTATGTACCGAGATATTGTGTATATGTAACATAGAAGAACTGTGTGACTTAACGCATTATTAATTAAGTATTTTGTTTTATTTACCAACTAACTTTGACTCCCTTAATGCGCAAACTTCCCATGCCTTTAAATGGGTTGGGTTAAAGACATAAAATCCGTAAATTATAAGTTAATCATCGCGTTAATTGGCTGCGGGTAGAGCAGGGGTGTAGCAGCAATGCGGGACGATTGTTTGTTCTATTTCCGTGGCTATGTGTGTGTTAAACGAAATTCAGCGCTATTAGGTAGGGGAAGCATTTTTGCATTTTCTTGTAAGTCATTTAAACAATTCGACAAAAAATATAAAGTTTGAAAGCTATTTATTTACCTCCTACCTATTTCTTAGTTCAATGCGCCTATATTGACAGAAGCTTATTAGCTTCAGGAAAAATCAAAAGGGTTGATCAACTATGCACTGTTAAAACACGAGTAAGATTAAATATAAATAGGTATAGGTAAAAGGAGACAATCTAGAATCACCCCTGTGACAGTTCGTATTATATCTAAAGTATCTGGGTCCATATTAGCTCATATAATTATTTTTACTCATTACGTATTGCAAGTCATAATCATCGCAACTCATAACGTATTTTTTTCAGCAACTGTAACTTTTTCAGGATTTTTATAAATCAAACCTAACCTAACCTAGTTTTATCTATACATTGAATATTTCAGAACTTCTGAAAAGTATACGGTTCCAGCGGTATAAAAATTACATTTTCGGAGTTCCAATAATCGGACTTGCAATTTTATATGAACTTTGGCGCACCGAAAGTATCTATTTTCTAAACACATACCTATTTACAATTCTTTCTTCAACTTCGCATATACCTACTACATTGAAACAAACGTTGTGATGCTATTCAAAAATTAACATCACTTATTAAATTAAATCTTGCTTGTAAGAAACGCGAGTGTTTAAAATTAACAATTACCTACGGTTGTCACAGGGATCATCGTAGATGGACCGAACTATAGAAATTTATTTCCGTATTTTTCTGTTTGGATTTCTTATCGTAGGTAATCTGTGATTTACACATTGTATTATAATAAGTGAATGAGTAAACTTGTAGTTTTCTCATTCAATTCGAGTAAGTACGGGAAAGCTATTGTTAGGTAGGTAGTTAGACTACGTTTTAATGTCCATTAATTCCGATACTGAACCAATTTTGATGGGGTTCGGTGGAATTTTCCTAAGACTTTACTACTCAATAGCACACATTGTAAAAATTCTAAGACGTTGAATTTGCTGGCCAATTAAGAATGAATTATCGAAAATTATATGATTAAATCGCCAAGTACAAGGGCGAGTAAAGTTTAATTTGTAAAGTTTCTGGCTTCCTACTTATACTTATATATAAACTTAAGAATAACTTTAAGTCACAAGTAAATTGGCTTAATTTTTTAAAATATTACTACAGCGTACTTTAACTTTATGTGACTAGTTAAAGCAGCAGCTCTGCCCCCTCACAGACCCTGCGTGGTTTAAGGGGACAAACTTTTGTAACCCTATGTAACTTTTTCTTTTTTAAATATTAATTAAAAAAAAAAAACAAAAAAAACGAGTTAAATTAACGAGGGGAGAAGTGTAATCTTAATCTGTCTTTAATTAAGTACCGTAGGGGTTTACTGCGATAAAGTTATAATTGCAACATTACAACTTTGCGTTAAACAAAAACTCTATTCTAAAAGAAAGCCTACGTAAGCCTCCCGGAAAGATGAACCGCCAGCCTCCCACTGCCGCTTCGTTATAAAAATCAATAGCATTAGTGAGTTCGTACAAACGAATTATACGATTCTCGTTGTGTGCGTTCGCCGGCTCTCAGTGTGCGGAAAACAAAAAAAACCACCAGCGAAATTCTTGTAATAAAAATCAATCGGAGCGGAGAGAGAGAAGGCGCCGCGCGGGGCGCCGACTGGTCGCCTCCCCCCGCATACCTACACGCGCTATAGTGCATCTACCCCCTACCTCCCCACACGCTATCCCGCGATTTTTACTCTCCACGCTTCCGAAACAATCAAAACTTTCTCCTAAACTACCTCGCCAGCCAGAATCTCGCCCCGTCTCGGCTGACTCGAATCGTAATATCGTTTGCGAACTCGGCTCGAGTTGCCGCTTGCGCTCGGCCGGTTCCGGGCGCAAAGGCGTTTGTTTTTATTTCTTCGGCTCGGGGAAAAAAAGCCCGCCCTGCACCTCCTAAACATGCGCCACGCAACGACGCAGACTCGGCCGGGTGTGTGCCGAATTCACTTTCATTTGCGACATCCCATCGAGTCCCGAAGGTCACCGCGCGTGCATGAGTGACAGGAACAGGACTGGCAGCGGCGGCCTCCGCTGACCGACTACGTCTAGGTGAGGTGAGTTGAGTGGGTTTCGCGCCTTTCGCTTCCCTCGCGTTTATCGCCTCCGTTTTACACCGTCCTTCGTAAGACGGTGAGTGGCCGATGTGTTCGTATCTCGCGCGCACGTGCGCTGCCGCGGTAACGGTTACGCGAGAGACATGGGGAGCGGGTTAACCGCGCAACTTTACATTCACTACTTCGCGGTTCGCGCCCGCCGCCCGCAGGTGTCGCCGACCCGCCGTCCGTTCACAAATCCGCCCGCCGAAATCACGTCACGTGCTATCAAACTTTTGAATTCTATACGCGCGAAATTTATACTAACAAAACGTTACTCGCTAACGCCGCTAACGGCTGGTTTATAGCTGGTTATATGCATGTATATCGAGGCGTCCCGGCAAAAACAAACAGAATTAAAAAAGCTCGGGAGACGGCAGCCTTGCGGGCGACAGAAAGGGAGGGAAATTAACTTCGCACTCTTCATTTGTGCACCAATCGAGAAAAAATTCAATAAAGCTCGCTTCCTTTTGTCTAATTGCCTATGTATACGTACTTATGCCGACTGTTCGATTGCTGCGACATTTAGAGGAAAAATGGAGCATTTCGCTGTATCGCCCTGTGGGGCCCGCGGACGGGGCTGCGCGCACGATAGGTACGGCGTAATGCCTTTTATTACACGCTAGATTACGGGAAGAACTTTCGTAAACTGACATTTCTATGCATAACGTTCATTCGTCGTTTCAAATTAGTTGTATTGCGTATTTACTTGGTTAGATCTGAGTTTTGCTACCGGATTCGTTTTGAAATTATCTAACGGATGAGTTATCTTAACTGTTTTTTCATTTTTTCAGGAAATGCACGGTCGCGGTCTGTCGCTGGTCAAGTGTGAACCGGCCTCGGAAGAAGATAGCAACTCGCAGTTTACGCACAGCTACTTTTCTAATCAGGTAAGTTGTAGTTATAGTAGAGCGGGTTTTAAAATGATTTAATTACTTTGAGTTTTTGTTTTACCTTAGTCCGTAAAATTTGAAACGTCTTAAAGTTGGGTGACTTTGGTGTTTCCTACTTTGCTATTCCTTCAATGCGAATCGTTGAGAGTTTTGCGACGCTTTAGAAAACCTGTGTCGTATAACGTTATGGAAGTCTTCTTAAATGACTAAGTATATCCTAAGAATTGAAATTCTTGGAGTCTGAACACAATGAAGATACTTGAGTGTACTTGAGAGATATATGTTTTTGTGGGCCACAACGTGTATTTTACATACGTGTGTATGTGTGTATGAAACCTATTGTCCCACCCAAGGTCCCAACTTCATGTTTCATGAAATTATTATTAATATAACGTTGAACGTTGCGTGAACTTGTGTCGTGTTCAGATACCGTCACTGGAGCTCCGTCCGGTGAAACTCGAGCCGGGCATCGACGACAATGCGTCTGTGCACATCCTGCGCCACCTACAGGTGAGTTCATAAATTAAAACTGTGAATTAATACTACGGTAGGAACAGCCAAGATACAAACACTGTTAACGTTTCTATTTTCTATCGACCTGAAACGTATGAACTTGACAAGAGGTCGACGCGATCTGTTGTGAGCTTATATCAACCCTATACATTTCGTCGATTTTCGAAAATCAGCGACTCTTGAATAGGCCTTTGGGTTTGATTTCTCCCATACGCTCCTATGAGATGCATTTGATTTCACCTAAACCGGAAGTTTTTGGGTTTGGGTTTTGGGAACCGCGAGTTGTAAATCCTGATAGAGACAATGTTTTCGTAAGAATAGACATCACAACCTTATTAGTTATTAAATCACATTTCGGTGTCGTTTGATTTACTTCGTTTATTTAAAAAAAATCAGAAACTAAAACTATCGCAGTCTACTTCGTTTGTGTATTACTTTGTTACTCTTTCACGCTGCAACTGTTAGACAGATTGGGATGAAATTTGAAATGGAGATAGATAATACCCTGGATTAACACAGAGGCTACCTATGTTTCCATCCCATGAATTTTAAAAGTTCCCAGTGGAATAACGATCGTCAAAATCTACGCGGACAAAGTCACGGGCAGAAGCTAGTACCTACACATATTATAAACATAAAAGGAATTTAAAATTTTGTCCTACTATTTCTGTATGTTGGTGTCGGCAGGGCGGGGAAGGTCTGGAGGAGCTGGCGCCGCCGCCGACGGGCCCCACGGCGACGCCGGTGTGCATCAAGCAGGAGCCCGCCGAATCCGCCGTGTCCCTCGAGACGCTCGAGCCCGCAAACCATGACACCCTGGTAACTTGACACGTTCTTTACAATCCACATACCGTATTGCCGTACTCAAACATATTTTAGAGACAGTAACCTCGTTACTTTTTACACAACTGCCGAAGGAGAAGGGTAGTGTTTTTATCAGCCTATATATGTATGTATGTATGTTTGTTCCTTTGTGGCGCTCCAGAAACTAAAGTCGTGGACCGATTTTGATGAATCTTATGTCAATCGATTTGTCTTGATCTTGTAACCCGACGTCATATTGTAAAATAGAAAAAATAAAGTCGACGAACTATGGCAAGTTGGGTATCGTTATAGTCCATTCGCTTACATAGTGTCGCTACACTCACACAATTACGTGTGGTTATTGTAAAAAAATACGAATATAATTTTATGTAAACTGCCAAATTCACTTGCGGGTGTTACGCCTCAAGTGAATTTCGCAGTATACTTCGAATTATATTCGTATTATATTACAATAACCACAAGTACGTGCGAGTGTTGTGACACTATCTAAGCGAATGGACTATAAATAGGTATTTAAAAATCATCTTTATAATATGTTTCTTTCAACATTATTCATTTTGAATTATCATTTAGGATTTATTACGATTTAAAGTTGGTTAGCAACAGTCGGGTTTTTTAAAGCTTGCTTTTTGTTAGTTATGCGACCTTGTGTTTATGAATCGTGGAACGATTAAACCGTAATTAACTGTGTTTGAGTGCAGCCGTTAGGTATTCCTTAGGGTTTGCAACGCATTCTTGATTGCTGTAGTTCATGGGCCTCATACCCGACTTACCATCAGGGGCCTGTTTTATAAAGCTACAAATTACAATTTACAGGTTACAAGTTTCCATTTGGCACAATCTCGACCAATGACGACCAGCCATTTGAGCCGTGCTGCCAGTTTAGACCTGTAAAATTGTAACTTGTAGCTTTATAAAAGGTGCCCCTGGTGCTCCTTTCCCATCTTCATGCACTAAAAACATATACTTGACGCATTGAGTTTTTTCTATGGTAAGAAAGTTTTGGTAGACGTGCTTAAGTATCTACAGATACCTCACTAGAAGATGTCCATTGTCCACTCCTAGTCTCATAATTTAGGAAACGGACGTAAAAATAAAAAATAAACCAAAAAGATTGATCTTTACTAAAAACTTTTTCTGTTTTATTCCCTTAAAGTACAGTTGGCTTTACAAGTAGCTGCACACTTTAGTACTGTGTCGGTGTCGCTTTAACACTTTTGAGCAGTTCAAACACGACTTAAAAGTGAAAAAGCATACTAAAGTGTACAGCTACAGCACACACCTACACCTACAGTTCTTTAGAACCTTAGCCAAAAGGAATAGGGTTGACTGGGACGATTGCTCACTCCTATCATTATGTATTTTCCAGGGTACTACACTGATCGACCGGCACAAGACGCTACCAGGCGCCAACGACGCTGATTCCATGGACTTCATGCCGCTTCTTGCTGTCAAAGACGAACCCCTGTCGGAAGGTGGTAAGATCGGACATATCTACGAGTATAGCTGTAGCTTGTGAACTCTTCTTTGGGTAAAAATTTATGGCACTGCTGATTAATAGCGTTTTAGTTTTTAAAACACAATGTTTGATGATCTTTGCAGGTGTATAATTCAGATGGATCTTGATGTACCTAGCATTAAGTTACAAATGAAATAATGTTATTAAATAATCTACTAATATCAATAGCTCGCACAGTTCACACCAACGCTACCCTGTATTTAGTTTATCAGGGCAGAATAATCTGTAACAAATAAGTATCACAATCATACTGTGGGCACGAAGATTTTGGCATCCAGCAGATTACATTTTATTTTAATTATGTACGAGTAGTCATATTCTCTTAAATAATTATCTAAGTCTGCGTCGAAGTTCAACCACATACCTACGTCAAAACTGCTCAGAACAGGGGCCTGTTTTATAAAGCTAAAAATTACAATTTCCAGGTTACAAGTTTCCATTTGACACAACCTCGACCAATGACGACCAGCCATTTGAGCAGTGTTGCCAGTTTAGACCTGTAAAATTGTAACTTGTAGCTTTATAAAACGTGCCCCAGGTAATACACGATGACGGGTCAACCAGTATAACTTCATCGATGAGTTAAGTGGTGAATTGTTTAAATGGACAACATGGCTGGGAGAACAGGAGATATTAACAAGAATGACTTAGCTTTTTCTCTATTCTGGCAGTCATGTAAAGGATTTCTTTCTGATAATATGAGGTTGTTGTGAGGTTATCCTCTTAAGAAACACATAGTACTGTTCCGTTGTTTTCATTTTACGGTTATCAATAAAGAGTAGTTTGTATGTTTGTATTGTATTGTTTTAACTGTGAATTTGACGGCAATCATGACGTAAGCCCTCGACTGAGACCGAGATGCCCATTCGTGAGCATAGATGAACAGATCAAGGCAACGTTAGCCAGTCAGATAGAGATTAACAACTATTTTTGCGCTGTTTCAGAGCAACAGCACCTGAGTGGATCAGACACGAGTGACTCGACTCCGCCGGAACTCGCGCGCAGCCCCAAGAGCTGGACGCAGCGTGACATGGCGCTTGCGCTCGACGCACTGCGGAACCACAACATGAGCCTCACTAAGGTCTGAATATTTCAGCTATAGATTACATCTCTCCACTCATACATCGGAAGACGGCAGGAGGAATAGACGTGGAAGTGGAATTTACAGTAATTTCCTATTTCAAGAAGATTTTTTACACAATCATTCTCAGCTTCTTGATTTCCATAAAAAAAATTATTTAAGAATGTCCTTAATGGTTTTTCCTAAAAAGTGTGTGCGAGGTAGGTAATTTAATTTTAGTAGCATTCTTGCTAGTCTCGCTTAAGAAGTGAAAAACTTAAGTAAATGTCCTCTTGCATGTAGTTGCGTATAGACCGTTCAACATTATATATTTGAAGTTTGACGTAAATTCTATATTAGTTTTGTATACAACTGCATGCAAGAGGTCATTTACTTAAGGTTCACCCACATTGTTTATTTCCTCCTGGTCACGGCACCAATCTTAAAATATTCCTTTCTGCTTTTAGTTAAATTTATGACGCCTATTATGGGCCTGTTTATCGCTTACCATATATGGATACATACGGGATTACATACGGGCCAGAAAGTGGCGGATATCTTATCCACATGTGTATAAATATGTTTTCACAGCAATAAACTATTTACATTTGCCCCACTGTTTGTCTCTATTAGAATATCGAGATACTGATTGAAGTGTGACTGATGGTCTATTCCTGCAGGCGTCAGCGACGTACGGCATCCCGTCGACGACGCTGTGGCAGCGCGCGCACCGACTCGGCATCGACACGCCGAAGAAGGAGGGCGCATCCAAGTCCTGGGGTGAGGCCGACCTGCGCGCCGCGCTCTCTGCGCTGCGCGAGGGTGCCATCTCCGCCAACAAGGCCAGTAAAGCGTACGGTGAGTAACCCTCCAGCAGAAGATCATTGTCTTAAGACCTAAGCATAGTAGGCATATTCTAAATACCACGGTGGCTACTTAAGACCTGACCTAAGGAGGATTTGGTTTGGACATCATAGCCCCCTTTTAATTAACAGCGTAGCTCGTCGATATATTTTTGTATATAAACTACGGACTCATAGAAAATGAGGTCTCAGATCTTAAGCAATTCAAAGGGTCCATGAATAAAAGATGACATCCATACTGGTTTCGCGTGCACTCACGGTGCAAACCAGTATGGATGCTTTAGCAACCAAAGTAGTAGATACAAAGTACATAGACATCGCTTACACTTCTGGGCTTTAAATTATTTAAATATTTCTAGGACTTATGCACTTTCTGCGGATGCACTAAAAACATGTCTGTTATTTCAAGCACGGGTTTCTCTTTCCTTCATCTTAGGGCGCTAGTCGCTACTGAATAAGTATTGAAACTGCCCGTTCGGTTCTTAGTAAAAAATAATTGTAAGGAGAAGGTGCACGAGCACTTAGGCCACCCGATCGGAATTAGACTCTGTGGCCTACGCACGTTTACAATCTCAAGACTATAAATGTAGCCAATGCCACCACTAGTAATCTCACCGATTACCTAACCGCCACACCGGAATACAACAATGCAAACACGACTACTTGGCGGAAGGTTAAAGGGCAAGAGTTCTGTTTATGTTGCAGGCATCCCTAGCAGCACACTGTACAAGATCGCGCGGCGCGAGGGCATCCGGCTCGCGGCGCCGTTCAACGCCGCGCCCACCGCCTGGCGCCGCGCAGACCTGGAGCGAGCGCTCGCTTCTATACGCTGCGGAGCTTGTTCAGTTCAACGAGCCGCTTCACAGTTTGGCATCCCTACAGGTATCGTGTTCTATATTATTCTTCCATCTACACATATCAAACTCTTCCGAAACTGACTAATGACTGACAGACAACGCACAGTTTAAACCACTGCACAGACAAATCAGCCTGTTATACTCAATGATTTAATGAGTGAAAGTGATCATTTATTATGATATTGACTGTGTATACCACCAGTTTATTATAATAATAATGGCATAAACATTGACAAACAGTCTACAAGATTGGATGTTCAACAGACCTCGTTAGGTTTCACTATTCTAAATAGATGCGTTCAAGCTTTTGCTTTTCAAAATCCTGGTCGCGGCACCGAGTACAGAACTTTGCTCCATTCTTAAAGTTAAGTTTCTATTCATGCCGACTCATGGTGTTTCTTTCTTTCTTTACTTTCTAATTTAAACTATTATAATAACGTTAATAAATACTACTTACTTAATTGGCAAAATTACAGGGACTTTATATGGACGATGTAAACGAGAGGGTATTGAGCTATCCCGGTCTAACCCCACTCCTTGGTCCGAAGACGCCATGGGGGAAGCGCTGGAAGCAGTCAGGTGGGTAAACTCTTCATCTTCTGACCTAATTTTGTAGTACCTTGACAATAAACTTAACTTTGGTAATTTAGTATTTTTAGGTACACTCGGCCAAAAATGTGGTCTACCACCCTACGGTTGAACTTCATTTGAACGTCATGATACAACAAGTTCAATTTTCCCTTGCAGTAATATTATGACGGTGACAAGTGTCAACCTTAGCGATAATTAGATCTTACAGAAACTTTTGTCAAAACTGGTAGACCACTTTCTTGGCCGACCGTACATCATATCGAATTAATAATTTCTCTGCTAACCCTCTGGGAGACAGGCGTGATTTAATGTGTGTATGTATATCGAATTAAATTTGGAAAAATACTTTTTCTCAAAAATGTCCGGAAATGTTGACATTCCTATCTACATATTGAGACGCGAAGTACATAGTTTACTGACAGTTCTCAAATTAAAAAAAGAAACATTGCGTGCTCGCTACACAAGCCCGCAATGTTGCATACAAATTCCATTACTATCTAGCTTGTAACTTTTTAAAAAGTGAAAAGGGCCGTAACAAAACATCCAAATTTTACTCGAAACATAACTTTTTTATTTGTGCCTGGAATAGCTTATGTTTTTTTTTTAAACAAGAATTGCGTTTCTCCTTGTCATAAACAAAAAGGCGGTAAGGAGTGATGGTTTTTTCACATGAAGTTTCTGTTTGTATGCAATTCAAAAAATGAGTTCAAGCGATGAAGACGACTCCAACACAATTTTTTTCTTGCGATTTTTGAGAAAAGCACTATATTTGCCTCGGCAGGAACAGCAATTGCGGGCTTCGTATTTTTAAACGGACTCGCAAGCTCGTCCGTTTAATCCAATACTCGGCCCGCAATTGCCTACTTCCATGCCTAGGCAATAATGTACTATTAAATGCTCTAGCACCTAAAACAATTCTGGTATTTCTCTTATATTACAGAGTCGGCCAGATGTCGATAAACCAAGCAGCAATTCATTACAACCTGCCTTACTCGTCACTCTACGGACGGTTTAAAAGATGCAAATATCAAGTAAGTATTAATGAGTCATAACTTTTTTAAGACGGAAAAATCAGGAGCCAATACTGACAGCTCATCTTAGTACAAAAATACTCTCGAAAACGAGTCTAAATATAAATTTTATTGCGCTATAAAGATCTAGAAGTGACTTTTAGTAGATGTTTTGTTGGTTTTTAAACTATATTTTATGTTTCAAATTTCAATGATTCCATTTTTTTTACTTTCTTATATAGTTATAGACACTTTTAAAAACAAATTGTTTTAAATTTCAGAGTCCTCCAGGAATGCCTCAACAAACCATGTCAGAAAATGTGGAAATGGAACCACAATCACAAGAGTTATACTACCATAATCAAAACGTGCCCGTGAGTCATACCATGCACCATCCTGAACAAGATGTTCAGAATCCGTATCTTCACCAGACTTATGCCATAAGTGATCCAGGGTTCGATGGGATGCATGGAAATATGTTTGCGGAGCAGAATTATGGGATGTATTACCAAGGGTGCAGCAGTATCGCTACCAGTTGAGGGTATGGCGCCTCGGGATATGAGGCTCCATGACATTGCGCTTCCTGAGGGTAGGCTGGAATCAGAATTGGGATCTGATTTAAACGTCATTAAAATTGGAAAATTAGTAGCTAAGGAAATATGACGAAGGTCCTGTTTCTTTTCGGTCTGCGTTTTTTGAAATGGAAGTTTTGGGGAAACAGTTATATTTGGAACTGTAAATACATGAAAAGATATTTAACATTTTGAAATTTAACCATGGTCATTGTTTGCGGAGTGAAGTGTACATATGCATAAATTTAATGCAAGAATTTTGTATACTCCAATTCGTCAGAATAAATACTTAATAAAACGCAAATTATGGAATAGTAAATGTTAAAATGATTACAAATCATTTCGTAAACCAAAATACGTAAATTTGTGCAATCTATTTAAGTATAGTCGTAATTTGTGTCCGAAAACAAAGTCTTAGGCAGGTCATATTTTTATATAAAACATTTTTGCGTCTAATTAGGTACCTACTTAAATTTTATGTAGCTTATTTAGGTCTCCTTTAGAATTACGAGTAGAATATTGTCAATGTTGAGTTGACTCAAGTTGTTTAAGACCTAATTGTGGTTTTCCGAACTTCCAACCTCCACAAAATTTAAAAGGGCCATCATTTTTAGCGCACTATGAGTAATGGAACTAAGGTATAATACACGGTTAGTATGTGTCTGCAATACGAGTAAATACCAAGGATAGCATAAGCCTGATATTCAAGACTGCGCGACTATTCGCCGCCGGATATTCAGTTGCTCCATCTTAACTTAACTAAATCATCTCTACACTTAGGATGCGGATCACGGCGCGATTTCACGGCGCGAAGGTGCCGATACTTCGCGGTGTGATAAACCATGACTCCACAGTAGATCACGGACATTTCAGAGTGAAGTTAGTAGTCCCTTTGACGTGAAACAAAAAAACTGTCAAACATACACTATAACATACTAAGAATATGCGAATCGGCTCCACACTTTCGGTTCGCATGTAGTTCGCGGTATTCACGCGAGATCCGCAGGCTAAGTGTAAGGCAGGCTTAAGAGTTGTGTGTTTTCTAATAAACTTAAGCGAATGTAAAGAGGAAATAATAATAGTAATGAGGGCGACATTGGACGATCAGAATATGGTCGACGTAATGTTTAACAGATACAACGTACAGTCAACAGCATAAATAAGTGATCATTTATGTACCTTGTCACTTTCAATCGTTTCACAATTTTGTATGACATTTCAAACGCGACGTTAAAGTGACAAGGTACACAGGTTATTTATGCTGTTGACTGTACTTAATCCTAAAAATTGGTTTGTATTATCATCGACGTATATATTTTTACTTTCGGGAACAGGAGGGACATTTTTCTTCTTGTTATTCTGCATAACCCAACTTGTAATGTTCTTTCAGAACAAACGTCTAAACCACAGGAATTACCAAATTCAGCCCATGCAAAGAAAAAGGGGACTTTTGATGTCATCAAGTAGTTTAAAAATACTGCTAGGAAATAAGGTGAAGAATCATTGATCATATAAATATTATTAATTTAATTTTGTTGCAAAGAATCTCCTTTCCTAAGAATATTTTACAACTACTCGAAATAATCATAAGGGCCCGTTTAATTTGCAAAAGGAGTTTAGTTATAAGAATCTTTAAGTCAGAATGGTTAGTGATTCGCGTTTCCACGTTGTTAACGTTTGTTTGTAGATTTCTCTAGTGATTTGTAGACTGCTAGACTATGAACTGCCATTATTAACATACGTAATTAGACATTAGGAAATCTTAGGGTAAAGATAATTGTTTCTTAGTTTCTATCACGAAAAGCAATGTTGTATTTAAAAATTTAATACTAGAACTAGTTCATTTAATTTTTATACTTTAAAATACCTATCATTACTGTTATTTTGTTTAATTAATTACTCAAATATTTCAAGGTCTCTTTATACAAGTGGCGCCTCTAGCGCATAATGATGGTAACTATTGTTTAGTTCTAGATTCTGCTTCGTGGCGCTAGCGTAGAATTTCCACCAAGGAGGTACCAGTGTATTAGCTATGATGGCGCTACTGAGCAGTTTCAAGTTGGTTATAAATATACTTTTGTAAGTTATTTTTACAGACAGCCAGATCAGTTGTCTTTAAATTCTTAAATACGTAATTATAATGTGATAGCTCTCGTTGCTGAGTGAATCTCGTCCGTTGTTCTATAATACTTAATATAATACTTACGGTATCGTGTAATATTAGCTGTATTTTTATGATTGCCATCTTGTTAATACTTTTATTTAGTTGTTAAATAGTTTTTTTAACGATAATTATAAGTTCATTTAACATAATAATTACGGCGTTGTTGTTTAATTATAAATAACGCCATCTTTCGTCAGAATCCCAATAGACATGTCAGGGATTTTTTTGATATAGGCGTTCTAAATAATTTCCAAGCATGAGCCACGCTGTAGTAAATGTATACAGATAGTTAAATTTTATTTGTAGTACTTTTTTACTTTGGCTGTTTTATTTGATAATTTAGTTAAGGATTTATTGAGTAATATTTTGACTGTTTGCAGTTCGGTTATCAGTGATAAGGACCCGGTCGTGAAAGACAATGTTCAAACTAGCAATAAAGTTTTTATATTCTTGTAACTAAATAGCGCTTTTAGATCTTCTAAAAAATAAACTTATAGAGACTGCAGCGTCCATCTTATTTCTAATATTCCTTGTTCTTGGTTCCGAGCGCACTTTGTGCACATGGTGCACAAAACGAGTTTTGCCCTACATTGCCCTATTTTCTCACCGGCACGTACACACGCATCTGAGGCCCTACTTTGAAAATCGAAGTTACGTTAGCTCCATCCCTGTTATTCGTCATTCGAGACTAAATCGAAGGATCTTGGAGCTAACGTAACTTCGATTTTCAAAGTAGGGCCTCTTCACCATAAGTTATCTATAATCTGTGGTTGAAATAATTTCTAAATAAATGTTCCGGGGCGCTCCACGGATGACGTTTAGTGCATCAAGACAGAGCTCCGCTCGTTAACAATTACCTGAACATTAAAGGTATTGCTATTTGATACATAATTTAATCACAAATCACAGAATTGGTTGAACAGCTTTTCATCATTTGATCCCAACCAAAATATTCAACATTTATTTGAACTATGCTTATGGTCGGTCGAGTACCTAATCTATTGCTTACCCAAATTTTCGAGAAGTTTCTTTTAAGTTGAGGTACAGTTTGGCTAAAGTAGTGTTGAAATAATAAAGGCACTGTTCGGAGTGAAATTGGCAACATTATCCAATGTTTTAAATAACTGTTGCATAATGTGGTGTGGATGCCATTTATGAATATAGTCTTTTCGCCAGTTACTAAGTTTTTACCGTCCAGCTGTACTTATGTAGTTTTATTGAGGTAAAATTTAAGGTAGTTTCTTGAACACCAAGCTTAAAGTGAAGGTTACCTATAAGGAACGGATTACCTAAAATCCAGGTTTGTACATAAAAAAGTCGCTTTATTTAATATTATCTACAGTTAGATATAAAATAAATTACATATAATGATTTCCGTGCGACGTCGACCGCGGCGCGGACACATTTACAATTCTCTCTCAGTCACTACTACCATATAAATTAACAATGTACAAAATTACACAATTGCACGTCTAAATCTATAACAGTATCTTTTTGAGCGTTTATTTATAAAGCATTTTACAAATACGGTCATTTTTTATTACAATGGCAACACTGTCGTTCAGTCGATAGAAAAAAGATGTAGGGTCATGGCACTTAGTTCATCTACTTGTTCACAGATGGCGGTCGATTTACAAACACGGTTTTATTTCACAAATTGTATTTACCTATTAAATATATGGCAGGAAATAGCATCGTCACAGAGTATAATAATCATTACGAAATCTCCAAAGTGTACATTGTCAATCATCTAGCATTTAAGACAATTGTTTTAAAGAATGTTACATGGATTATATCACTTATTATAATTAACTTGTACTTCGAATCGGCAATAGCGGATTGAGAATTCCTAATGCGTAGGCATCGAATGATAGAGACTCAACTGTATTAGAGTTTTAAAAATAGAAAAATGAGAGTGTTAAATATCAAAAATAACGTCCAACAATGGTGAGTCTCTATAATCCGGTAGAAATCATCTTTGTCTAAAATTCTAGCAAGAAAGGGATGGTCGTGTAAAGTGCCTTTATGTAAAGGGTGGTTTACAACAGTCTGGAACAACGCACATGAGTAATTTATTCAAATGTCTTTGTGTATTGGGTAATTGTTTCATACTATTGCAATTTGAACAATCAAATAACTTACTAATTTGCGTGAATTAAATTTAGCTTTTGTATTTAGCAACAGTATTTGACCTATTTGTTTCCATATCTTATTTTACTCAGCGTGCCAGTTTGAAATTAAACTATAAGAAGCGAAAATGCGAGCAATTTTAACAGACTAATTTTGACATGTCAATCTGCTTTGTTATACAATAAAATCAAATTATACTATCAAGTCCCGCTGTCAAAAGGAGTAAGTTAAAACGCGAAGTGTTAAGGATTAAGGATTATTTCGAATAAGTTCGCTTATAGATACAGTTTAATATCAAACTATCAACTCGATTTCGATTATACAATTCGTCACAAGCTATCGTGGCCTACTTCAAGTAGAAAATCAGTTTATTACATATAGGGCTCCGACGCCACGGCCGCCATTTTCTTCTTAAAACTATTTACGTATATGTGCGCCGCGCGTTCGTTATACGCTAGGACTAGACAACGCGCGGCCACTTCGCTCCGCGACACGACCGTCCGTCGGAGGGACCGAGCGAGACGGGACGCTGTCGGATCTCGAGTTTTCGTTATCGTCCCGATCGCAAAAATTGGAAACTACCTATATCGAGTAGCGCAGTGTAGTGTTCCGGCTCGCGATTATCGCTAAAGTTTTCGAGCGAGCCGTCGCTTAATTTCTCATCGACTTTTCGATTCGTATCACCGGGATCGTTCACCGGTTCAGTTCACGGTTTAATGGCACAACGACGTTTACACGGGGCCGTAGTCGGATAGAGGCTGTCCGGAGCGCGCGGAGGGCGCCGAGGGCGCGACCGGGGCCGGCGGCGCGAGCGCGGGCGGGAGCGGCGCGGGCGCGGGCGGCGCGCCCTCCGCGCGTCACACGCCGCCCTTCACCAGCGCGCGCTGCGCCGGGTGCGGCCGCGGCCCGCGCCACACGCGCCGCCACGAGTCCAGCGTCTTGCCCGACCAGATCCACACGCCCGACGTGATGCCCACGGCCAGCGCCATGAAGTACTTCAGCATCAGCGCGGCGTACAGCGGCCGCGAGCCGCACCGCGCGCCGCAGCCGGCGCGCCGCAGCCACGCCGGGTAGCCGCCGGCCTCGTACGCGAGGCAGCCGAGCACGGCGCCGGCCGGCACCGCGTACAGCACGCTGAACACGCCGATGCGGATCATCAGCTTCTCGAGCTTGTCGGCCTTCGAGCCGGCGCCGAGGCCGCCCTGCCGCTTGATGACGGATCGGATGCGGAACAGAGACACGAAGCCGGCCAGCAGGAACGTCGCTCCGAGCGCGAAGTAGACGATCAGCGGCGCGAGGACGTACTTTTTCAAGTTTTCGGGGGACGAGTTGCCGACGTAGCAGATTCCGGCTACCGGGTCGCCGTCGACGGCGCCCGCTAACAGGACGGCCACCGTTTTCGCAGCGGGGATCAGCCAGGCGGCGAGGTGGTAGTACTGCGCGTGGCCAGCGATCGCCTCGTTGCCCCACTTGAGCCCGGCCGCCAGGAACCACGCGAAGGATAGCACCACCCACCAGATGGAGGAAGCCATGCCGAAGAAGTAGACGAGGATGAAGACGAGCGTGCAGGCGCTCGGGCCGGCGGCGGAGGTCTTGAGCAGCGCGCCGTCGCACGCGACCTCGTCATGGCCGAGCGCGAGACGCGCTAAGTAGCCGAGCGCCACCATGAAGTAGCAAGCCGACAGGTATACGATGGGTCGCTCGGGGTACTTGAACCGTTGCGAGTCGATGAGGAAGGTGGTGAGCGTCATGAGCGTGGAGGCCGCGCAGAGGCCGCTCCACAGCGCGACCCACACGGCCGCGAACTCCTTCTCCTCGCGCGAGAAGAAGGCGCCGCGGCACGGCACGGCGCAGGCCTCCCCGCCCGCGCCCAGCGCGGCCCGCAGCGCCGCGGACCCGTTGTGCGGCGCGCGCACCGCCACCAGCGGCGGCCGGCACGCGCACGCGCACTCGTCGCTTGCGACCTCGCCCGGGCTTGCAGCCGGGCCGCTTTCGCAGTTTTTTGGATCCTTGCAGTTTTTGGGGTGAGGCCGGCGCGGCGGCGGCGCGCGCGGCGGCTCGGGCTCCTGCGCTCGGTCGCTCTCATCCATACAGAGGTGTTCAGGGTCTCCTAGCACGGGCAGCTTCTCGCAGGCCATGCGCTCGGGCCACTGGAAGCCATATTTCTGCATGAGCGGCGCGCAACCCGCGCGGGCGCGCTCGCACACGCTGCGGCACGCCGGCAGCGGCTTGGGGTAGTCTTCCAAGCATATCGGAGTGTACACCGAACACAGGAAGAACTTTAGGTCTGCGGAACACTTGATCTCCACCAACGGCCAGTACTGGTGCACCTGGAACGATAAAACAAAACTTTGAGTGGATGTTTGCCGTTAGAAATAGATTTGTTACTCAATGCTGTTGCTTGGATAGACTTTGGACGTGAGTCAGCGAATTGAATTAAGTTGTGAATCCACAATTTTGTTGTATATATTGAGCGGATTCCAATCTAATTTAGTCACCCCAGTAGGCTAATGACAAATGGTGTGGCAATTTGGTGATGTCATAGTCATTAACGCGGTTGTGGATTATTTTTATAACGCATGACCCCTTCAGAGCTGGAGCACATGTGATATCCCAACGTTACAACAAAGTAATGGCAAAATACTTTGTTAGTTTTTACGAAGCACGAAAAACGTGTTATTACTGATAAGGTCCAAGATCTTTAACTATTTATTTCAGTGATTATAAAATTTTTGGCACAGGAAGACAAATTTTTTCTGGCGCCGTAAGACATACCATACCATTCTAATATGGCTAACAGGAATTCCTCCCGGAAGCACGACTGAGAGGTAGAAAATACAGATACCATTTGTACCATTTAGTACTCGCACTTTATTGGGCAGGGCGGTGTCCCTGTGGTATCCCTAGCCTGATGTGACAGTGTTTACTTCGAACTTCCGATGAGCTTACTTACGTTGGCCTAGCTGGTAATGAGTTAAACTGGTCCCGCCCATCGCGACGAGACTGCGAAACTAGCGTTCTCGAGTTCGATTAGGTAAGAACAAATATTTGCGTGATAAGCGTAAGTTTTGTTTCAGATCGATGGATGCAGTTCTATGTATACAAGTATATTTACAAAAAAAAAAACTTCTTCTACAAAAAAAGTCTAAAACATTTGTGATATTTATTTTTAGTTATTAAGCCATCCCATGTTGTGGGAGATTTCGGTTATCGTTATTGCCTCGGGACTTTTAAATTTTCCGGGATGAAAAATACACCGCAGTGGAAAGCGAACGCGCACGTGCACGTGCACGTCACGCATCCGGTGTGGCTCGGCCTTACGTCTTCTACGCGAACCGAGTCGCGGCCAATGACTAGTCTCACTAATATTATAAATGCGAAAGTTTGTCTGTGTGTGTGTTAGTCTGTTACTCCTTCATGCTGCAACGGCTGGACCGATTTGGATAAAATTTGGAACGGGCTACTGTGTGTACGTGCACGTTACGCATTCGGTGTGGCTGGGCCTTTATCGCTATGCTATGCTAAAAAGTACCCTGTGACCTCCCTCGGGGTTGAAGCTATATCCATACCAAATTTCATTGAGATCGTTTCAGTGGTTTAACCGTGAAAGCGTAACAGACACACCTATTAATGAAACCCGCATTAATCCGTAGTGTAGTTTGAAAGATTTAAGCGTCCACACAGTAGGACAGACGGCGGGAAGCGACTTCGTTTTATACTATGTAAAGAGTATGGATATGGATTTATTTGGTTGTTAGTTACCTCGAGTCCTGCCTCCTCCTGCGTGTCGTGGTCCAGCGCGTTGGGGAAGGCGGTGTGGTTGTACCCGATCCCGCGGCACATGGGGATGGAGATGAGCTCGCAGCGCGGCTGCAGCGCGCGCGCCGCCGCCGCCAGCGCCACCACCAGCCACGCGGTCCACATCGCGCTACGCTCGCATCTGGAAACAATCAGAACAGTGGTTTAAACATCATGTCATGTACATATAATTTCCTGTTTTTTTTAAGTCGGTTGAAAGTAGATCCTACAGCTAAATATAGCGACTGTTGTAATTGTAAGTGGCTTGCACTGTATTCTGATTAATGAATTCGTTTGTTTTTATAATTTAGTAGTATTGATAGAAATATGAATATTATGATGAAAACGGTAATCTAATCATGAAAAGCAGCTTGTGGTCAGTTGTGGAAAATGTAATTTAGGCTAATGATGCCCAAAAGAAGCGTTACTCACGTTGAGGTAGGTATATCAAACCATCTACCAATTTGAAACTTATATAATCCCTTTACAAAATCCATTAAATGGCAAGATTAAAATCTATACCTACACAAACTTGAAATATGGAGGGAATATTCCTTCGATGCCATAAAGATGTACTTATAAATTATTTTTCAAGAATCGATCACAACGCGAAGAAATAGCGGTAAACTAATTACGGGTAAGTCCTCTGGTTACGTTATAAATTAGTCAAGAAATTATCAAAATGGCCAAACAATCTTTTGGAGAAATACACATGAAATCAATTCAATATCCATTTTACACGCACAGACACGCACACAATGGTATGGATTAAGACCGTTATCAACCTAAAAATCCTCGCTACATCACATCAGGCGATTATATACGTCATATGATAACACAAACATATTATAGCCTAGTATTATCAACACGTACCTAGCTGCTACCTTACAAGTCCCTAATATATCGGGTTACTCTTTCCAGGAGACGTTCGCCTAGGGTGGTCCTCTTGACCGAGTGCATTGTGCATCGGGCACCGTTCAAGGCCCCGCTAATCGGTAGAGATAAGGGATATCTGCTACTGTTCGTTATACTGATAGTTGTAATCTTGCATGTACTGATTCAGGTAAGTCATTAGACGGCCGAAATGGTAATGGTTCGGTGACTTTGGCATGGTAGAGGGGATTTTTGGTAGATTCAGGGGTGTTCAGACTAACCCCTTTACTTATAAACGTTGAGTAACGGTGGTATAGCTATACAATGTTTTGTACTTATCTGTCATTGTGACATTTGAATTTGACAGATAAGGACAAAACATTGTATAGCTATACCACCGTTACTCAACGTTACCGTTATTATGAAGGGGGGTAGACACCCTGTCACTCTTTCCTACATATAATATAATTTGGTAATGCTTATGAATCATTTGTTGTAACATTTAATTGGGTATGTAATTGTTATTAGTATGTTGGGCAAATTGGAAATATAATCTGATTTTTTATTATTGTAGGGAACATTCCCATTTAAATATTCCTGCAATTGCCTATCTCTAACTTTCTCCTAAGTCAAGGCAAGTTATGTCACAAGCCTACGCTAATCTTGCCTAAACGATCTCTATTATACAATATATTAAGTACATGAAAGCTGTAGAATTTCATCATACAACACGAATATATCAAATTAAACCTCAATTAACGCCCCGAGATTCAGGAAGCTTCAGGTTTCAGGTTCCTAATTAAAGATACATTAAATTAGACTCTATAAAGAACCGTACAGACGTTTGTACAAGCAATAACGCCGGAGGAAGCTGCGTCGACAGGTCGGCCGCTAGATTTAGTTCTGTAAGTTAAATAGTCGTATTTATTTTGGGCCGAACATGTGCCCTGTAAATAAACGCGATGATTAGACGAGACAGACGCGACGTGGGGTCGGTTAGTGCCTACAGGAATGGAGGATCATAGAGGCAAGATATTATGTAGCCAGTAAGTGTAGACTTCTTTTTGTAATTAGACTTTCATCAAGGCTACATTTTTGAATGTGATTTTAATGTATACATAAATTATTTCTTTTTATAGCAAAGATACCTACTACACGATCTCGTACACTCGATTACAAAATTGGCTTTACTATATAGGCCATAGTACACTTTGGCTTGATTCGACTCTAAATGTTACAATCAGTAAAATGACGATTTATACAGTTTAATCTTTCAAGTGAGGAAGTCAAATAGACACAGACTCCATTCTTGTTTCCACTCATAACACTAAAACCACATGAAAAGCCGCTCTCAATCCACTTTACAATGCACGGACATTTTTCTAACCCCGTTACGAGACTATGGTTTAGCTATTGTGTGCCAAACTCGTCGCAATGATAGTGAATACCCTCGTATAATGCATAGTCTGTGGCACGACGCCAGCGGCGTCTGAACACGGCTTAATGCGCTTTTAACGACACACGATATCGACACGTGGCGTCTATGTCCAGCTTTACATTTCGAATTTGGAATGTAGAAATATTTTTTATTGAGCGATGTTTTTCAGTGGTAGAGGAAAATTAATAGCGGTTTGAAAATGAGAAAACATTGTTTTGTTTTATGTTGTTTTCAATAAGTTATTTCAAAATCTGTGCTTTTAGTAGGTATCGTACGTTATAGATACATACTGAAGCCCGTACCTATATGTCGTCTTAATAAAACATCCTCCCAGTTTCTACTTCTCTCACACTCTCTCTCATTCACTCGTATGCTGTTCTAACCGACTGACCTGAACCCGAAAAATACCGGAATCTTTAGAAATAGGTACTTGGTAAATTCTCTCGGTCCTAATTTTCCAACTGCTTGTGCGGTGTTGTGGTTCCCTGAGCCTAAGCGCAATGCATGCCCGGTTATCAGCCGGGATAAACAAGCGTTTAATCGTAAAACTAAAGCCAGCCTTCCCGGTACTGGGCTAGGCAGGTGCGGGTAGGGCGACAGTTACAGCGGGCAACATTATAACAACCTCGCTTACGAATATAGCCAACTTGATAAGTAACAGTCACAGTTACAGTTTTTGTAACAGCTTTAACTCGTTAATAATTTGTGAACCACCGTAGAACCCTGTCGCAATGATAGACCACATCAATTGAACGGTCTGTTCAATAGCAATAGACTGCAACAACTTGATCGATAGTTTTCTTACTTTGACATAGCTTTACGTACCTTGTCCATTACTCTTTTTTTTACCTAGTCAAATTAGAGTTTTAAGTTGTACAGATGGGCTTTAAAACAATCTAAAATCTAAGAAGTACACGAAAGATTGTATTTATTTGTGAGAAACTTTTGGCAGATGAATTGGAAACGCATTTAGCTGGTATTTTTGGATACCTACCTTTTCAGTTTTTTTTCTGCAAGTCACTCTTCATTATCATCTCTAGCGACTCTAGCCCGTCGTGTTAAAGCTATGTTGATTTCGAGTAAATTTTAAAATAACAAAAAGTTAAAATAAAAATAAGGTAAGGCTATCTGTATAGCATTAGGTACTAATCAGTGATCGGAAATAGGTGAGCTAATTTGCCTAAACTTGATGCATGTTCATTCAATAATGTATTCCCATCTCTCTCACGCATGAATGAATATGCGTCAAGTTTAGGCAAATTAGCTCTACCTATTCCGATCACTGGTACTAATGAATATGAATAACATTGTAGGTATTTCCATGCACATAACAAAGGCCATTAAATCATCGATCGAATACTCGTTAACTAGGGTTTACTGACATATAGTGATTGTCTGAAAATCAGGTTCAAATACATAGTTTAAGTTTTGCGACAAACTAAACCCGCTACCGCTTCCGCTCTAACCACGAACACCAACGTCTGAAACCCGCTCCCGCTCCCGCTCTCCGCTCCCACTGCCCACCCGCACCTACGTTTATTCCGGTTCAGTGGAAAGACTAACGCGTCTCCTAACTGCCCGAACGTGCTGTATTGAGTTATTAGCCTAACGAAACTGAACTAATAACGCGCCTGCGCAGGGTTAATTGCCCATTGTGGGCTAGGCTAGGAATATGAGTGAAACGGATTTCTCCCCGAACCTGAGGTTATTGACACTTGTTTGATTCTACTAAACATATTCACTGCCATTTATTATCGATTGCACGCAAGTTGAAGCCAGGCGTGCGCTGGCGCCGAATGAGGGACCCGGTTATGCAGACATTCGTGTTGGCGTCCTTTTCATTCTTATGTTAAATTACCCTACCACTAATCTTTGCCGGATCCCGGAGTAAAGAAATCAATTTCTACTCCAAACACTGATAATATGCCTATTGACAGACATTTTGGGTGATTTCTGACGCCCGCAGATTGTCACGATTGCCAGATCGATATTCGCTGCTGATTAGTTGCCAGTTTTTCCGACATACATGTATTTAAATGTATCCAACTAGAAACAAATAAACTTCCTTTTTCGAACTTCCACTGTCCCAAATTTTTCATTTAAATTCGTGACAAAGACAAAACTTCGGTTTCAAAGTATCCCTAACCTCGTATCCTAGGCTTCTAGGGCTATTGCAACCCCAGGTATTGCAAATGAGCGAAGTGTTTAGACAATGGATTGGACGACGGACAGGTGAATAAATGATGTGTGACTGTTACCATTTAACAATCTGCAATTATTGAATAGAACCTGTTTAATAATTATTTGTACAGGTGTTACGCCCGCGTAAAAAGTTAAAGTATATCTTGGAGTTAAGCCCTGTGATGATTATAATTGTGTAAAAATGTAACTGTTCAACACTATTAAAAATAGTTATGCTTTACTTTGAATGCTGGCCCATTATGGACCAGGCTAACTCATAATGGGGTAAATTGGAAGAACTTTATTATATACGCCGCTTATTGCCTATTTTTATGGAAGCTGGTAATTTTTCAGGGCAAAAAGTAACTTAGGTATGTCCGTCTCCGGGCAATAAATTATCCTTATACAAAATTACACGTCGATTGGTTGAGGCATTGACCCGTGAAGACGGAACATACTCGTACAAACAAATAAACATAGTCACTTCCGCATTTATAATATTGGTATGAACTAGTAAGAATTTAAACTGCATTGACAAGCATAACTAGAGGTATTTAGCTAGTTAACGACCGCAGTTAGTCAGTTAATGACGTAAGTCGCTCCATAGTGACGATTTTCCATGCACAAGTTTGAAAAAGGAACGAGTTAATTGTCTCTTTTAAATGTCTCTGACTGTGGCGGTAAATTGCGTTTAAAAACCGTGTAATCATGTACAAATTAATAACAATTGCCACCGACATTTAACCCCACAGACGTGACATGTGTGCGTCAATTTATTAACCTCTAACGTAAACAGAAAAGTTATAAGTTTTACGCGTGCATCTGTTTGTGGTTTCGTAGCTCCCAAACGGATAGACCGATTCGGACGCGGTTTGTATAAATAGAAAGCTAGTTTAATCACGATGGTTCTTAGCTAGGTTTGATGAAAATATGTTGAGCCGTTTAAAGGTTATCAGCTCTAAAAGTAGGGGTCGCCATTATATTGGCAGCTTTCATCTATATTTCTGAATCATCGTCGTATACCTACACCTGAAGACCGCATCTCTAAAGTGACTTACGTATAAGATACGACCTTAAAATATTTTTCTCAAAAATGTCCGGAAATGTTGACATTCCTATCTACATATTGAGACGCGAAGTACATAGTTTACTGACAGATCTCAAATTAAAAAAAAAAAACATTGCGTGCTCGGTACACAAGCCCGCAATGTTGCATACAAATTCCATTACCATCTAGCTTGTAACTTTTTAAAAAGTGAAATGGGCCATAATAAAATGAGGGCACAAGTCTTATACATCCAAATTTTACTCGAAACATAACTTTTTTATTTGTGCCTGGAATAGCTTATGTTTTTTTTAAAACAAGAATTGCGTTTCTCCTTCTCATAAACAAAAGGGCGGTAAGGAGTGATGGTTTTTTCACATGAAGTTTCTGATTGTATGCAATTCAAAAAATGAGTTCAAGCGATGAAGATTTGACTCCAACACAAAAATGTTCTTGCGATTTTTGAGAAAAGCACTATATTTGCCTCAGCAGGAACAGCAATTGCGGGCTTCGTATTTTTAAACGGACTCGCAAGCTCGTCCGTTTAATCCAATACTCAGCCCGCAATTGCCTACTTCCATGCCTAGGCAATAATGTACTATTAACAGTTTCCTCAACGACATGACAGCTCAGTTTTGACAATTTCCATTAGCTAAATGCCGTAATCCGGCCCGGGTGACGACCCGATCGCCTGGCACCTCTCCAACTGTTTAAAAGCACTGGATTTACGGGTGTCCCTGCGAACAGGCAATCTGTTCGGAATGTGAATGGCCGCCTTAATGTTTAACAAGTGAGCAGTGCAGTGATTTGTTTACCTAATTATCGTAAAACTCGTGAAAAAGTATCTTGAAGCCGAGTGGATTGCGGGGTATAAAAGTTTTTTTTAAGTAACATTGTTTTAATTCATTGTTATGAGGTGATAGTCATTATATGTATCTTAGGTAGGTACTTCTTTAGTCTAATATCTAACGATATCCATTCCTATTTGCATAGAAAAACATCCAAGCCTTGCTCATCACACAATTTTTTTCTCTTATCGAGTATCGATTCTCGGCCCGCTAGCTGTGCAGGCAGGGTCACTACCAACTAGGGTAACGTAACCGTTTCGTCGCTGATGCTAGTGAAGCCTATGTTATTATCTTCTTCATATCATACTTCTTTAAGGCCCAGGCACACCGGATGCGTGCGCGTAGACGTGAAGTGCGCGTGCGCTTTCCACTGCGTTGTATAATGACATGTTGTATGAGAATTCATACTATACACCGCAGCGCAATGGAAAGCGCACGCGCTAGTCACGTATACGCGCACGCATCCAGTGTGGCTGGGTATTAAGTTGCTCCTACGCCTCCCATAATCATTGCCGCACTAATCATACATCGTCATGCAAGAGAAATTAAAGCCTTCTGCTAAATGTCATAGGGTGTAGATGTGAATGTCCTTTAACGAGGGTATTTACATGGACGACATCGCAATGGTCAGCTGTGTATACCGTACGCTGTAGGGTTTACGATGTAATTATATTAAAGCTTTATGTGTGTCCCTGTAACCTTATCACAGATCTGGTGAGGCCCTAGCGAAAAATGTTGTAAGTCTTTAGAGGATCAAGTGAAAAAGGGTTTAAGTCTAGTGTTATCTGTATATGATTTATACCTTTACGAGCTAAGTCGACTTATATTTATTCGTTTTCATCTGGGCTACAATGCATGGCTTGTGGTTATGGTAATGTTACATAGCAAAAATAATACGCTAATGTAAAGTTATGTATGATTCCGATGTTGGTGACGCAGTCGCGTCGCATTGAGCGTTTATCCAAGCGACCGCGATATCGCGCGACTGGGCCGCTTGCGTGCGTTGGTCTGTGCTCTGTGGCTCATAGGTATAAATTAATTCTAAACACTGGGTCGCGCGATCCGGTCGCGCGATATCGCGGTCGCGGTCGCTGGTCGCCGATCGCCACTTTTTAATGCGCTTTTACTGCAGTAAGTATAGATTTCTGATTCATGCTTTGGCAAGGAAAATAAGCAAGACACAAAACCAATCGCTATGAAAATATCTGAAACGATATTGTACAAGACAAAGAGGAAATAGAGGATTTTTTTAAGCAATATTGAGTTATTTGTCCTCGAAAGCTTTCCGATACCTACCTAATCGTAAAGTTGTTGTAATGATGGCAAATATCACACCCATCGCGATCGGAAATGGCAAAGCGTTAAAATATGTAAATATGTGTTCATATTCAACAGGTGTATTAAACGAGATGTTTATTGGTTCGTATTTATAGAAAAGTTGAACATGATAAAATTTTAAACCGTTAAAATGGTATAGTACCGGCCTACCTATAAAAGATGTTTGCAATCACTTATTAGTTGTTTTATTACAATTAAGTATATTAACTTTTTGCCCATACCTCTTTAGCGTTTTGACCCACAAACTCATGATAACGTTTTTAAACTGGGGATCAGAACTGGTATAAACTGATATTGATAAACAAACTATAAACCAATTTTTTTTTCTTAATTAATGGCTTCCACTCCTTGTGTTTAACAAGGTGTATTTCGCCAGTATCGAGTTTTAGACAATCACCATGGACTTATTAGAGAAACAAGTCCATGGATATCACACGCGAGGACAATTGTTCGGTTAAAGAGATTTACTCTGGTGGACTAAACAGAAGCACATGGGGTTAGCTCCACGCGCTTGTGTCAAGTCATAAACCTATTTTAGTTAAAGTATGCGTTGTCCCTTTCTGTCAAATGGAAATGTCACAATGACATAAGAACAAAGCATATTTCGAACTCACTTTAGCTATTGTGCTTTTATAAATAAGAGGGTGAGTTTGAGATACAATGGTATGACGTAAATTCGACGGCGATTTAATCTCAAAAAATGTCCCGAGTTCGACTTTGTTTAGTCACAAAATGTTGAGTACCTAGGTGGGTACTTGTACTCGTACTGGTAAGCCATCATCATCATCTTGTCCTTATCCCAATCATTTGGGTTTGGCTAAATAAGTATTTTTCTTCTAATCACTTACATTGTACGGTAAGCCAATAAAAACGTTAATTAAGCACTTTTGTGCCATTTCATACTAAACTTCAAACAGAATGACCATGTTTCTAAATACGCTCAACAGTTTTAATGTTCGACTGTACACAAACAATCGCATGCGCACAGCGACACATGGTAGTTTAAATAAATCACTAATTTGCACAACGGTCTATTCTTTAACGCTTGTATGCTGACATGAGGCCATCTTGATTCCGTTGGGTAATACGTCAATGGAAATAATTCTTGGCTTCCGCAATAAAGTCCGGTGAGATAATAATTTAATCGCTTTAGCTTTGCGTTTGTAAATGTCTGTGTAAGGTTGTATAAATGTGGCGTTATCTATGAAAAGGGACCTTATTGTCGCTGGCGCTTACGCCGCACTGCGTCACGCGACGTTGTCTTTATATCGGAGTATCTTTAATAATGGCGGAAGCGCCATCGACACTAAGATCCCTTTTCATATATAACGCCACAAATATGAAACAACCCGAAGGACCGCAAGCTTCAAGCGATTTAGATTAGTAAAACTCCAGATAAATTAACTAAGATCCAACGGAACCTGTACTTTAGTTTATACAAAGCAACATTACTTATCTAATACTAAGACAACATAAGTTTATTAAACTTAAAGTCAACGTCCGACTTTAAAATACCCAAATCCTCGCAACGTCACATAAGGCCGGCAACACACGCGCAACCGCAGCGCGGACGTCGTAAAAACGCAGTAAAGCCGCAGACCGCCTTTATGGGCCACATCCTGCGAAACAACCGCGTTGTCAAAATTAGATACATATCTAAAACAACGCCGTATTGTTTGGCGACGGTGTTAAATGCAGGAAAGCGGTTAGGACTTGAGGGCCCCAGGCGTCAGTCTTCATATGAAACGGGCTCCATGTGGATGTTTTCGGTTCTGAATGTGTTAATGCAACGGCGCCGCGTAATTACAATGAACGGTTGTGGCTGTGCCAATGAAAGTTTGCGGCGGGGGTTTTTATAAATTGTTATATGTTTACAAACTGACAAGCGGTAAGCTCTTGCTGTAAATTTTTCATTATCATGTCAGCTGAAACGCGTCCACTAGGCCACATTGTTTTAGCCCTCTTGCTATCGTTATAACATTGACGTTAATTTGTCAGTTTTTACTGTCACTTGTATAAGAGCTGCCCATTACGTCAATAGTGTGATACGAAATCGAGTCAAGGTGGGTCAAACTGAAGTGTCATAAAGGTCCAGCTAGGTATACCTTTCCACCTCCACCACGATCGGCGTGCTACTTGTATCCAGCTTTTTCTTAAAACCTACAATACTGTTTTTAAACAGAAATAATCCGCAAAGTTAAATCAAAACAAAGCTACCATTACATTTTCAGAGGAGCTCTGCTATTCTCTCAAAAACGGCTTCCTGTCGTAAGATCTACCGAGCGAGCGAGCTCATACGAGCGACGGTTAAGCTATCGGTTTTTTGTACGCTCTGAAGGGAGAACTTAAACTTGCCGGATTATAATACGTCCATCGAGTTGAAAAACAAGTCCTTGTACAAACTTACCTCAGTTACTTGAATGGTATCATGAACTTTTACGAGACGCGGAGTCCGAATCGTAAAGTTCCTCTTCGAGTCGAGTTACTTGAGCCGACTTTGATTTACTACCGAACCATATTACAAGAGGATTATTGAAATTCAAACCGGAGGAAAATAAAAACTTGTGGGTGTTCTCATATATAAAACGTTTCGATGACGACGCTAGAAGTTAATTTATCACTGTTGCTCCAAAATATAATTTTACTAAAGGGAACAAAGATGTTTCAGGGGAACAGCAATTCCCCGACATATTCAGCTAGCATGACTACACAGGTTTCGCGACGCAACTCTTGTATTTTTGAATCTCCTGCCTGAGTAAGAGCCTAAGATGCCTATCACTAAGTACGTTTCAATAACAAGGAAATTTGTTTAACAGTTTAACATAATACGCGAAATAGCCGTGTTATACATTTCCCGGCGTGACACGAGTAATGACACGTGGAAAATGTATAACCCGGCAAATTGACGTATCACGTAATCAAATTCCTCGACGTTCATAGATTGGAATGTAATTATAATAAGCTAGTTTAAGCATATTCGATGCAATCAAGCGCAGTATGATCACAGCTTAAAGGCCCAGCCACACCGGAGGCGTGCGCGTAGACGTGACGTGCGCGTGCGCTTTCCACTGAGGTGTATGAATTCTCATACGACATGTTACTGTACAACGCAGTGGAAAGCGCACGGTGTGGCTGGGCCTTTAAAGCTCTTGCTGGAACAGCGCGAGAATAGCGCTCAGTCAGTGCACTGCCAAAGCTGTTTAAGTAGAAAATTAATAATTGTTATTAAAGGCATTGTTCGCCGGAACAATGAGCCAATAACCCGCGCCATAACGCGCACTACTCGGGTTACGACTTTATTTGCGAGCGATTTAATGAGAAAATTCCGATTTTGTGAGATTTTAGCCTTTTTGTCTTTGAATATATTTATATGATTTCTGTACTATCACGAACGTTCATTTGTGACCCATTTCAAGAAAAATAGGCTTGAAGTCGTCAATGTCATTAGAGATGCCAAATCATTTGTAACTTATAGGAGAATCAACCTTATTGTTGTAGAATGTCAGAATGACTTTGGACCTAAGGTGGCTCCCAAATTTAAGTTCGTGACTGTACGTACGGGTTTTTACAATATTCAAATAAGTAAAATAACATTATAAAAAAAACCTTCCGTACGGGTGCCACCAGCAGCAGCGGGGCAGGGGTGTGATTATCTCAACGACGACGGACGATCGGACTAACGAGTGAACGTCCAAGCGGCGAGTTTAAGTAGTCCCGTCAGAGTGAACAGAACACATTTTAGCGCGTGTATTCAATTTGGCAGCATGACTTCTCGAACGTATAAGGGTGCCTAATTGATAATGCACGAAATGTGTTTTGTTCGCTCGGACGGGACTACATAAACTCGCCGCTTCGATTCGTTCGTCCGTCCGACCGACCGCCGTTTTTTGAGAGAATAACACCCCTGAGGGCCCTGCAAAGATGCACTACGCTAACTAACGTTTCTATTCGATTCGTTTTTAAACCAATCGCGTCACTGGGAGATGACGTGATACGAAAAGTCACGTGGTCTACCAGTGACGCGATTGGTTTAAAAACGTATCGAATAGAAACGTTAGTTAGCGTAGTGCATCTTTGCAGGGCCCTCTGGGCTCAAGCTACCGGTGGTTAGGGATGCTGAGAGAAACCTCGTCTTTGAATTATTATTATGGTAGTATTGGTAAAAGTACGCGGCTTGCATCTCTGGGGGATGGCTTCAAATAGATTGCGTGCGAATACAATTAAGGGATGACTTCAAATAGGTTGCGTGCGAATAAATTTAAAATATGCTATAATAAAAAACAAAAAACCGCCTTCAAAAACGCAAAAAATAACTTCTTTAAAATTGTAGGCACCTAATAGGTTAGTCCAACTGATGTCGGCTTTTTGTTGAAAATGTTGTGGTCGCCGACTTCAGTTGGACTAACCTATTAGGTGCCTACAATTTTAAAGAAGTTATTTTTTGCGTTTTTGAAGGCGGTTTTTTGTTTTTTAAAACATTTATTTTATTTTATACTTTTTAGTGATCATAATACGCTGTTACGTAGTCCCACTTCTTAGTTGAAATGAAACTTTAACTTATATCAAGCGCGCCGCAAGCAACGCCGCGGGAAAGTCATAGTCATATTTCAACAAGTAAATATTATTCGTTGTAGGTAGTCGCTCAACTATCTTAATCGAGATATCTTATCGCCGTCCTTGAAATCGGTACCATTGAGGAGTTCCGGTGGCCATCTGTGGTCTTCATCATCAGTTCCACTACACCAAATGATACTTTCTGAATGCAAATGCTGGACTTGTTACTAAAAATACTAAAATCGCTATATGTTTGCCTACAATATTTGAGGAGTTCCCTCAATTCCTCACTGATCCCCTCATCAGATACAGATTTGGTGACAATGGGACCACCTCGGAAGTATACTCTATCAAACCAAAAAAAAAATTTTGAAATCGGTCCACAATTGACGGAGTAATCGGTGAACATACATAAAAAAAAAAAATACATACAGTGGAACGTATAACCTCCTCCTTTTTTGAAGTCGGTTAAAAAGGGACAACTTCGACCTACCTAAAGGCCCTTTTGGTAGGAAGAGGGCCTTCAGAAGGTACTTATATTATTTATTTTATTACTAGCTGTTGCCTGCGAATCCGTCCGCACAGAAAAAAACATAGCCTATTTTACTCAGGGATAATGTAGGATTCTAATGGTGAACAAATTTTTGAAATCGGTCCAGTAATTTTTGAGTTTATTCGTTACATACATACAAAAATACGAATCTTTTCTCTTTATAATATTTCTAGCTGTTCCCGTGCCCACTTCGTTGGGCAATCAATTTTTTTTTGGGTTAATATATAGCCTATGACACTCACAAATAGCCTTTCTATTGGTAAAATAATTTTCAAAATCGGTTCAGTAGATCCAAAGATTACGCCCTACAACGTCACAAACTTTACCTCTTTATAATGTTAGTAAAGATAAAACAAACAATCAAATCGTTCCTCTTTACGAGTATATTCCGTGGTATTGGTTCTCCATTGCTGGGGCAGGGTTATTTCTCCCAGCTCCGACGAGGCAGGTTATGAGTTTAACCAATTCTTATTTTATGTTCATTATGGAATGCATGCGATTTAACGGCGCGTGAGGCTATATCCCCCAGAGTATGTAGAATCAAATCAAGATCAAGAGTAATTTTATTGATTGACCCCAGTTGACATCCCCTATTAAATTTGAAGGCACAGAGCAGAAAATAACTAGTTTGTAATATTTTTTAGATGATTTATTTGTGTGGTTTTCTTTGGACCTACACTAGCACATTAAACATTGATTTTATAACAAAAACGAAGTCAAATTTCTTGTAACGCTCAGCGCAAGTTGGATCAGACCTTTGTTCAGAAGCGGGATAACTTATCACTTATTAACTTAAATAATTAACTTATTCACAACTTAGAGCGGCAATCGCGGTTCATAGGCCTATTTTGCATAAACAACGTTAATTAAAAGGTTGTTGACTTAAATATTTCAAGCCATTATCACTTTTAGCTTCTCTTCACAAGGTGGCTGTTGCTATAGCAGGGATGTTTGAAAGCGCCTATTGTTTGCTATCTACAGTGAGTCACGTGGCTATTCTTGGATGCTAATTGCCGCTACCTTATATCAATCAATCTTGTTTTATATACTTACTTCGATAATATTTACAACGCAAACATACGTATCACGTCGATCGAGTGCTTTATCTACTCGTCAGGACTTTTGAGAAGTTTTATTTTTGCACTCGATCAAAATAGCGCAAGTGTGGAGTTACCATTTTGTAACAAACGTTGGTCGTGTATATACTCAACACATTGGTGGTAGGGTAGACTTCTAGTTCATAAACAACATTATAGATCCTCAACCTAAAATGTGTTTTCCATCATAACCATTACGCAATAGTTAATTATAGTCAACAATTTAGGTAAACTAGTTAACTACATAATTACATAATCAAATTCAGATAACTTAATGGGCGTACCACACATTCGCTGTTGATGGGTGATCTAAAGATTGATCAACACCGAAATTAGTATTTGTGACCGTCTAAATCAAGAGACCGTTTTTATAAACGCTATTATAGTAATAACATACTAATTATCAATTAGAAATGCGTAAATATCAGTCCAGAGGGGCCAATATTATACTCTGCAAACGTGCCAATACTTGGCACGTTTGCAGAGTATAATAGCCGTATTATAACTCAAGTCTCTTGTATTTCAACAGCAACTCTACCTCTATAGAATGATCGCTTGCGTTCGCCGGACGTGTAAAGCGGCCATAAGTTTAAACAGACGTATAATCATTTAGCCCGATTTGAGTATGACAGCAAATAATGTACCAATTAATGACGGATCACTTCCGAATGCTCCCGAGTTTGCCTAAATCAGGCGACTAAGGCGGCCATTAATTTGCGCCCTTTGCGACGCAATCAAGCCAACTGGGTCAGCGTTTCTTCGGCGCGGAACAATTTTCCGCTTGACAAATCAAACTTGCGCCCGAGTGGTACAAGGGAGAAGCTGGTAGAGAGGACGGAGGCTGTCTCAAAACTAAAGAAGTTCCAGGCTGTGAAAGAGACTAGGTCACATAACCTTATCTCTTTCACTGTTTAGCACTTAGGAGGATTAAAGAGCTCATGATGCCTCTGATATGTTTTTGGCTATTTGTCATGAAGTTGAACGAGAGATGTCCACTGGATAGCCCTCCTCCAATGATCGCAATGGTCGGTTTTCCTTCAAAACCATCACAGTGTTATTTAATACTTTTAACACTTTGAGGAGCATTGACGTTTATAAAAGTCAAACTTCCTTAAAACACTGTTTTTAGAAAATATACAAGTTAAATTGTTTTTGTAACCTGAATAAAAATGAAGCAATAGATTGACGTCACGACGATTATTTATTAGGTTTCTACCAACCTTTTTCTGCTAGGGTGACTAAGACTATTTGTGTACATGTACTCGTACAGTTAGGCATCATCCATTTGCAATCTTCTCGTAAAGCCGTAGTTGTAACCCTTCCCTTTCACTTGCTTTAGAAACTACCGAATATAGAGAGAGACAGAGCTCGAACTGTAACATGAAGCTTGTGCATTACCGCTAATCGCTTGTCGCTTCAGCTTGCGCCGCATAATTAAGGGAATTTAGCCGAATTTACAATTTCCCCGGGCAGATGACCGTCCCGGCTAAACGGGTTAGCCGATAGCTGGCCCGGACGGTTTGCCGGCGTGTTGACGCTCCCAATTTACCGGAATTAGACATATTTTCCACTGGACTAGTGATTTAATTAAAACCGTGGATTTGCCGACCGAGAACTAATACCTACCTAAGATGAGCTCGGACATGTTCTCAGAAAGGATTTAAGCTTGAAATGAACTATTTCTCGAAAGGTTTAAATGCACCAAAACAGCAGCGCATTGATATTTGATTATAGGTGTAGGATATCTCAACATCTCAACTATTGAATTTCAAATAAATATTTCGAAAAAAAAACAACTGAAAAGCGCAAAACAAGCTATATAATGTATAGAAAATTGTAAGAGCATGTACTTATTGATATTTATAACAATTTAAATTTAACTTGAATATTGGTAAAGGTGTTCCAGGCGGGGGACAAGCTAGTCCAAATGTATTTTTTTTTCAAGAAACAGGTTTTGAAATTCATTGCTTGTCCCCGCCTGCAATACCTTTACTAATATTCAAGTTAAATTTAAATTGTTATAAATATCAATAAGTACATGCTCTTACAATTTTCTATAGATTATATAGCTTGCTTTTCGCTTTTCAGTTGTTTTTTTTATTGCAGTCGAGTTTTTTGTTTATTTTTAATAATTTAATTTATTTAACTCTTTTTAGTGTTTATTAATAAAATAGTGGTTTAATTAATTATTACTATGCAATATATGAGCTCTGGAGCTTAAATTTTTGATGTCGCGAAGTGTAGAAGTGATTTCGTTTGTAATTTGAAGCGAAACTCTTTCTAGCGAAAGGAGTTTATTACCTAACATTTACGTATTTTTTGACTTTCCTGTCAAAATAGTAGCATAAAAGTGTTATAATGTATTTGGAATGGGCTATTTAATAGCTTTCATTTGATACCTATATTGTTATAATAAAAAAATTAAAATTATTCCCCCTCCATTTTTTTTTCCGCGGACGCCATATTGAAATATTATATACCCTATGTCACTTCGGCAATTAAGACGAATCGAATGACACCTCGTATGTTAAAATCCGTCAAGCCATTTAGGCTGCAAAGCGTGCCCAGAAATAGACATACATACATACATACGCTCGAAAAACATAACCCTCCTTCTGACGCAGTCGGGTAATAAAAGAAACAAACCTAAACCTCCAAAATGATTTCTCTTTTCTGTAATTCTATAACCCGAACATAAACATTTCAACGATGTCTACAAGTTCTATCTACAGGGGCCAGAGTTGAATGAATCCAATGTCACCGTAAACAGATAACGTACCTACCTCCCAGTGCACAGATTACACACAACCTGCATAACATCAACTCATACTCAACTACGCCCGTACCCATTATTGTAATTCATATACATACAGCGATTATCGTCCACTGTTCATAGAGGGCGCTAGTTAATCTACAGAATCCACAACGCTAAAGTAAAAATGTTACATATGTCATAAAAACCGTACTGCATAGGCAACCTTAGGTCAAACAAGAGAGGGTTTATTACATAAGGTTGTTAAATTTCAGATACACCCATTTTATTGCAGTAAACTCTCGACGACGCGTTCCAGACGTTGTCTAGGAGAGATTTACGGATATCCGGCCGGCATTTCGCTTCAAACGGCTCTAAAACAATATTTGGCTGTTTAGAATGCCTTTGCCTTCAATTTCTAAACGCTTTGAAATTCGAATTGTCTGAACTAGAGCGAATTCCGAACAATTTGTTTTGAATTGTCTATGAACGTAAGAGACAATATCGTTTTATTGTCTCGTTTCTTAATTGTTATTGCTTCTTAAAATATTGGCAAAGTAATAAACTACCTGAAATTTATTGGCACAGGTTGCCAATTCGGCATTGTCTATGGCAGGGAACAAGGCCGACGGCGACAAAGCTTGCGCCTAACGGTTGCCGACAGCACAATGCGGAGACAAGACCCGATCGTAACTAAAACCGGAGTTTGAATTTGAATAACATTAGGGAGCTTTCGGATTTCGAATTTCGAATTTTCGGTTGCATTCTTATTCAATCGATACCCATTTTATAAGGAAACAATTTTTATACCCTAAAATGGCAGTACTGATCTAAAGTACCATATGAATGATGACATTTTGCTACTTAGTCTTGTGGGGTCGTCAGTGTCGTGACTCATTACTTTTTAAATCTCGCCGGGTGTCATACACTACCGTTAATCACGCACATAATTAAGGCATCCTTGACACATAAGTATACCTTAGAAAGAGACTATAGAACAATAAAAGCATGTGCGTCTCATTACGACATGTGATATAGGTTTCTCTAATTGCTTGCGAGAATCGTGATTCTTTTATGCGACAGCAATTTGTAATTGAGATACATCATTGAAATTTTCGCGTGTGGGTACATTAGCTGTGGTATTATACATAGACAATTTTAGAGACTTTTAGCATTGAAAAAGGCTAAGGCAGAAATGCCTATACAGCCAAGTAAGTTGTAACTGTATACAAATATACATGATAACAAATATAAATACGTACAATGACCTTCATGGCATAGACAATTGAGCGTTTATTAATTCATACGTAGCACGAACATAAATTAATAGGCAAATGCCGACCCTCACAAGAGGTGTGATTTAGAGCCTAATTTAAATATCAGTTAGAGGACGTCTGCGACTTCAGAAATGTCGTGTCCCTTTTGTTTTAAAACGGGGGCTTTTTTCGATCGATCCCGCGCAGGTAACAGGGAGCGAATGATTTATTACCGTGCTTGTTGGCTCAAATAATCGATTCCCCGTCGACTTTATACTAAAAGCAATGAACCTTAAATTCAAACAAGCACGGATGATGTTCCTTTGTGAACGGCAAACGCATCTCCAGTTAATGGCTCAAACGAAAATACCCGTGTGTAGAAATATTTGGACAATAAGCGAGTTTGCTAAATTTCAATGGGAATTTATTATGGCACTAAATCGAGGAGTCATCGCGCCGTTAGCGCGTACAATAAAATATGCTTCGTAATTCAGCGGTTTAGATAAATATTTTGCTTTCCAAGCGAATTATTATGATTGTAAACAGAGTTATGAAGATAATTTTTTAAACATTACTTGCATTACCCATGACGCACGTGTTTAAAATGATGAAAGATAAAAATACTTAGTGTTGCGTGAACTCAAAAGATCCAATCACAATTGCGAGCTGCGACTACCTACAATAAACTTGGCACAAAAGGTTCGCTGAAGTGTTTACCAACACAAGTTTTATTGCAGGCAGAAATAGAGTTGCAATACACTATCTTTACAAGGTGTAGCTTGTACCAGATTGCGTGATACGGAGATAGCTGGATATCAAATCGCACGAAAACGTTTCTTTATCTGTGGCGAGATTGCTTTATGGTACCTACACTCGCGTATCAACGTTTGTAATACACGTTGTTATTTTAAATGGGGATTTTAGTGTTTCCGCGTTTCTGTGGCAAAGGTCTTGGATTATAGCCGCAATTTCTGGGATTCTAGTCACTGGCTTGTGATTATTGTCCCTTTCTTTGTCATATTCCCAACCTAACATGCCTGTGCGAGGAAGATGACACTATGATTATTAAGTTATATACATTACTATAGTATGTTAGGTAATAAACCAGCCACTAGATTTCAGAAATCACGAAGAAACACGAGCAGAGAAAAACGAGCTTTGAAAATCAAAGTTCGAAGTTTCATCCCTTAAATCCCTTTATCTCGATAAATCAAAAGTTTTGAATATCGAGTAAAAGGGATAGGGCATCAAGTTTCGAGTTTAGTGCTTCATAGGTAGTAACTAATCAACTGGCAATAAGTATAAAGTAATAGGTATATCTGGTAATATTTTGTGTTGCCTGCCCGCTGCCTTATACCTAGTATAATTACATGATTTGGTTTCTGAGTTAATTAGATTAGTTTCTTTATAACTACCTATGTACCTATTTGCATATTCACAAGAGGATTACCTATAGATTATCCCCAGAGTCTTTACATAAGTAGTTCTTATGCCGTACGAGCAAAGTACGTATTTGTCAAGTAAACAGAAAAGCGAGATAACGCCTAACACCGCATCGGAAGCGTCTAAAAATATGAAACGTTTTTTGTGGAAATTTAGCCGCGTAGGGTTACAGTGACATTAAGAGGGCCATAAATTTCGTTGAGACGGGACAGATAAACAGAAACGTGAGAAACGAAGCATATTTAAAGCAAAAACACCTGCGAAAATAATGGTGATAGTACACTAAGAGCGTTAGACGTGCGAGATTGCACTTTGGAGCAAATATGGGATTCAAGTCTGGTGAATCAGGAGGCCATTTTCTAGGTAATAAATCGTTATCCCAATGGACTAACTTTAAGCAGACTACTAGCAGAATCTAAAAGAATAAATGAATGCCTATCAGCCTGATGTCACAGCCTTTGGTTTTAACAAGATATCACACAGTAGTTTATCTATGTGTTACATGTGTAAGCAATCTATTATTCGATAAGATTTGGGCAATCTCTATTTACCTATTGTGTTGACGACATGATGAGATCGAAATTGTTTGGTACGAGGTGTTTCGTTTGAATAGCAAAGCAGATGTCCCTATGATTGGTCGGACCTATATCTAATATACCTAACTCAAGAACTGACTTAGATGACATCGCACAACTTAAACCGCTGACCCGCCTGATGCAGGAAATTTTAGAAGCGGCTTTTAGAAACCTACTTACGAGGGATTGTTTGAAGTTCTACTGCTATCGATGAAATATAATCTAAAATCATAAAAGACAGTATTTTTATGTAAGAAGAAGGCAAACGAGCGAGCCAACAAGATAATGGTATGTATCTTTGCAATAAAATCACCAGAGCCAACATCAGAGGAGTTTCACGTATTTTACTTGTCCGTGTGATGAAATAAAACAGTTAAGGAACTTGTAGGAAGTGAGAGAAAAGCCAAAACGAGTAACGAAATTGAATAGTATTGTTAGATGCTATTACTTTACGTCAAACGTAGCTAATAATAAATAATATCAATTTGAGTTTTTTCGTGGTGACTTGTTCTGGTCGTCATGATCGATCAGCACGGCCATGTTTAATTACCGGCTTATCGCCGATGATTTATTGATATTGCCCCTATCGCGCGATAACCGTTGACACACTAAATGTTTACGAATTTGTAACTTTAAAATTACATTTTTGATACAAGAATATTACCAATAAAACATTTTTAGCTTAAAACCTTAATATTTTAAGTACTGCATTGATATCGCATCTAAGCAGTTTTGCGCATTATTAGATGATAATATGTAAAAGACTTATTATCTCATATCCAAGGACTATGAAGCCAAAATACCTACATTATCTTTTCGATTATAACACGGCGGCGTAAACCAATAAGAGGATTAAAACTAAAAAATCCGCGGGAGCTCATCAATATCTGTCCAGATAGTATGATTTGGACTAAACGTGTAGCTGCATTTTATCGCGTTTATTTTCGAGTGTAGAAAATATTTATTCCTTATCTGTGGTACAGTTTAGAGGTTTGGATAAATGACATGTATGTATGCAGTCGTTTCTGATACAGGAGTTTCTTGATGATGGTAATACATATTAATAATCATTTTGTAGTTCAGAAATGTCTTATCAATGAAAATAGTCTTATCAAACCACATTTATTGCATCGCAATATAACTAAATTGTCTATTGATATCTAAACAATAGATTACAATCGCTTCAGTAGCTCGATAATCAGACGATCGAACGACAGAGGCATATTTTTTATTTATCTAAAGTCTGATTGTAAAAAGGTCAAAAGCGCATAGTTAAGTCAATGGGTGGGCTCAGGGCTAAGTATAGTATAAATAATTTGATAAATGGCGACGGTAGCCCAGCGGGCGACGGAGCGCTCGTTATAGTTAAAGCCGCCATTGCCGGCAGTCTACCAATCGTGTCCATTTTGTAAGGAAAGCAGAGTTCCTGGCGACGAACGTGTTAATAGTTGGTCCCTTGACAACATGGGATACAGCAAGATGTTTCGGGATTAATAACCACGCTTATTAAAATAATACGCGGCGCTATCGTAAATAAGCATAACTTGAAAAACATATTTGAAAATATAAATAGGTAGGTAGTCTGTGGTTCTAAAGCCTGATGCAGATGCGCGTTAAAAATTCTAGTGACTAGAGTCCAATCCGGTCTATGGAATAAGTTTTTTAGTTTCTAGACCAATATTTGCATTTGGTTTGTCATTTACCAGTACCTATAGTGTTTATTTCTTTTTAAGGGGAGACAGGTACTTTCCAAAATGATCATATCAGTTAAAAAGAAACCGCCAAATAGGTACGTATACGTAGGTAAGTAGGACATCCGCATTGGAATCTGTCAATATTCCCACAAGTACCTACCTAGCTATGGAGATTGATAGTGTTGCCACATAGGTAGCTAGGTGCAAACAGTGTTGTTGCATCGTGCCCGAATGTTTGCCTGAACCCGCTTTTACCCGCTCAAATAAGCACTAATTATATTTAATGCGTTTTACGTGTAATTAGTAGGTGTTAGTGTACGAAGAACAGTGCCCGATGCGAGCTTTATGGCGCGAACAAACACACCCAGTCTAATGATCACTGTAAACACGTTGCGTAAAGTACAAATCATCTGCGTTCCTAATCTACCTGTTAGGTATTTTTAGGTACAATCGTTGTAACTTTCTAACGGGCATTGCGCTTATAAAATGTCATAAAGGTGTGGCTCGTGGTCTATGGTAGCGTAGTGGCGTGAACAGCTACCTTTATGTACCAAGCTACTTAGAATTATCATTAAAATGATCATTAAGTAATTTAGGTACCAATGATTAAGGTGCGGATCTTCTGCGGATCTTCTTAAAGGCCGAGCCACACCGGATGCGTGACGTGCACGTGCGCGTGCGCGTTCGCTTTCCACTGCGTTGTATAGTATGAATTCTCATTACGAAATGTCACTATACAACGCAGTGGAAAGCGAACGCGCACGTGCACGTCACGCATCCGGTGTGGCTGGGCTTTTAAGATAAAAATACCTATGTAATTTAATAAAATATCACAGTATTATTCATTTAGTCAGGTAGGTAGGTACCTACCTTCCTAGATCATTTACCTAAATGTTGATAACTTAACAGGAACTCACCTCATCAAAATTGCCATTATAGCCTACGCTTGCGTAGGTTGCAATGCAATGATGAATTGATGAATAGGTAGTCAATGTTGTTGCAACTTAATTACAAACGACTGCATTCTAGGTAGGTACGTAGGTACCAATTAAAACATTAAAGTGCTTGTTATACATTTATTTATAATAAACATTTCCGGGGTATAAGTAAGTACCTAATTAGGAAAGAAGACTGGTACCTAGCATGCCGACCAAAAAACATTTTGACGCTTTTACAATTCATGTTTATTAGCTAGCTAGTCTAGTTCATAACAATGAGGCATTCAACAGTTTACAAACAGGCTGTAAATCAAATTCTTTTGCCGCCAGTCTACCATAGACAATAAACATTATTTCAAATTTCGAAACGCTCCATGTGCTAAGGCGGGAACGGAGATTCGCGGACACTTGCCGCAGTTAATATCGGCTTCGACAGGAATATGGCCGGGAAAGTGGTAAAAGATCGTAAATAAAGGCGTGAGTCAGGCCGACGGTGGCGTCCGTTCGAGCTATTTTCGACTTGCAAATGAGAAAGTGCATCGACAGTGGAATAACCTATAACTACCTACCGGAGCTTTGCCTAGGTGACGGGTGCGTAGTTGTAAATAGACTTCGCTAGCAATTCCTAGCCGTATCTTTATACCTATCAAATGGAAGTTATCTGAAGTGTTTCAGGTTGAATTGCGTCAAACATCAATAATTAACTAGGTAGTTAGATATGTATTTAATCGAGAGAATATATAAAATCATATAGGTAGGTACGGTCTATTTTATTAATTTAATGTTTAAAAGGAGCGGGAAAAATTCTAACTGTTGCCAGAACAGAGGAGAAAATAAAATAGAAAATACCTAAATTACTTAAATTATGTTTTGGACTTGTAAATATTACTTACAGACTAAATCTTTATGAAACAAATCGTATCTACCAAGTCATTGCAGGAATATAGAGCTACCCACGTAACTTTAACATTAACATAGCAGTACCTGTTTTGTTTGTTTTTATAAAAACTCGATTGTGTTTTTTAAAACATAATTGAACGGTTTTGTAGAAATGAATATGAAACATGTAGCTTGTCGGCAGCTGCTAGACTACTCCAACAGGTATTCGAGGGAGCACTGGCATTGCAGCCAGCCATTATCTCTCACAGTCACTTATCACCTTAAAAACAAATCCGATCACGTTATCGCCTCCACGTAAATTACACGACATTGAATCAATATCACTTATATATAGCACTTATAGGTTACCTACCGCTGGTCAGCCGGATCGTCGCACAACACTCACTGAGGACACTGCACCTCACCGTCTCTCAAAACATCTAATTGAATCCATGTTATCATTAAAGTATCGATCAGTCACACGCCACAACGTTTCTCCGCGACGCGTATATTTTTACATTCGCTTGAGATATTTTCGATAGTCGCTTGGTTAACACTCACACAGTAGCACAGTTTAGCCTACGTAGTACGATACGGTACGGGATCACTGTTATTAAGAACTTATTGTCACGGATCAGCTGAGCGATTGTTTCAAACAATAATAACCAGAGTTTACGTGCACTTGTCAAACTAACGAGACATACTGCCACCGCGGCGTGCGGAGAGGGACTGACTGACTGACTGAGCGAGCGAGCGAATGAAGTGAATGAACGAGGGAGCGATGCGGTGTGGAGGCGGGGCGCGCGCGACGCGGTAAGTTTCCTACCGGCTGCCGGTAGATGGCGTTACGTGCTGTAAAAGATACCCTCTGCCTTGTATTTCGTATCACAGTCACGAAGCTCGCTGAGCTAAGCTTTGGAAGATATTTCTCGGGTTTTAATAATTCCGCAGGCGAGACGCGCTGCTTATAAATTAGGAAAACGTTTTCAAACTCACTCTCATCAAACGTTTGCTTACCGATTTACGCCGCCCGCGTATTTCTCCGATGTCCGGAATCAATTTACGCGAACGCTCGCAGCTTTTAAGATTTTACTCCAACGTTTTCATTTTGTCAATAATCGCGGCGGAAATTAGTGTGTACATTGCATTTCTTGGGGAGGTTTGCTCAATTTCCCCGTGCAAATGTAAAAATTCTATTAGACATGGGATTGGGCTGGGCGGTAGGTACCTACTAGGTAATCGAGAATGGAAATCGATTAAAGTTTGTGGACCGGCGTCTATCTGAAGGGTCGATCTGTGGATGGAACTCATTTTCGGCGGCTCATTCCCTCCGATGAGAATAAAGGAAACAGTTCGGTGGAAGGAAGCTTTAATGTGGAATGATTCTTTTCATCCAATCTGAAAATGTACCAAAGTTTAATAAATTTCTGAACATAATTGAAAAGAAATGTAGCAACACTAGCTACTTTATTCGGTAGGACATTCCATTCAACAGTCTTTGACTCCTGGATCACTATAGAACCATGTCAATGTGACGCAGTAAATTAATTCATAAGAAGTCTAAGGTTTTGATCACTCACTCACTGTGACATAGTTCCAAAACTGCCTAGGAATCGGCTTACATAATATACAATACTTACTAACAGCGATCGTTCACCGGAAAGATAAGACTCGCGATTTACTGCATCAATTTCCATGATAACATTATAATACTTGAATAAAACTTAATAGAAGGCGTTAGCAGCGCATAAACAATGCTTGTCTATGACAGATGATACGAGACCATAAACAATAGAGTGCCGCGATACGGGAGCGATAGTCGCTGATTTATTGTGTGTTTTAAATCAATTGCTATGACGGCCCATGGGCGATGGCGTACGATGCAGATAAAGGTTCGATTGGTCGTGGCTGTAAAAGGGATTCGACAAGCGTTGAAAGTGGGTCGGAAAACAAAAGTTACCTGTGGCTAGAGTGCACTGTAGCCTGAAATACGTGCGTTATCTAGCTTTGCTATTATGTACAAAGTTGTGTTGGTATCGCAGTTTTGTAAACAACTAACCGGCGTAATTGAGATGAAATGTATGCTCATTTAGAAACCATTTCTAAAAATAGGTAATAGACTTTAATAATTATGTTCTTAACACTTTATTTGTTTATTAGTATTTGACATTCTTTCTTATTCTGTAATTTTTACACGCTAAGTTCTGGTATCTAAAGGTGCTGAAGTATAGGCGCATTGCAGGAGTCACAAAAATCTGCATGAAACGGAAAACACCCTAAACGTCGGTGTCGGCCTTTTGTTTTGTGCTCAAAATAAACTCGATGTCTAGTAATTTGGTACGGACTCGGAGTAAGTTAATGGTATTTATAAGCTCCTCTGTAATAGTCCATCACTCGAACACGGTATCGAGCCGGTCTTAATTAATAACCTGACGGCCGTGAGACGACAATAATAACATGACCTATAAGAATAACATCAGCGCCCATACAAGTGACAGAATAATAGCGTGCCCATGCCTAGTATGGGTGCCGCTGCAGTTGATCTACTTATAATCTACTAGTGACCCGCCCTCGCTTCGCTTCGGTTTATGCCAGTTTTCTGTAATACCCGCACATAATCCAAAACGTATTATACATAAAAACCTTCCTCTTGAATCACTCTATCTATTAAAAAAACTGCATCAAAATCCGTTGCGTAGTTTTAAAGGTCTAAGCATACATAGGGACACACAGACAGCGGGAAGCGACTTCGTTTTATACTATGTACCTAGTGACGACCTACGAAGCTTAGCGGTCCTGGGTTTTATTCCCGGTATGGGCAAATGTTTGTGTGAGGAGACTGATGAGTGTGAGTATTACCTTGTTCCTGAGTCTTGGGTGATTTATAAATATTTATATTAAGTGCCGTCTAATTTGAAATGCATGCCCCTCGACTACAATTTACATACCTACGAACCTCTGAAGCTAAACCTAGGAAGTTTATTATGAAGTTTATGAAAGATAATCACGACAACCGTATCTAAAGTAAAATTATTATCTTTAGTTCTCGCGAGCTTATGTTTTTTTTCATTAAAAATACGGTCTTATTATAAATAATATATATAAATGTAAGAAGAACAATTAAATGTAGTAACGTGTTATCTTTTCTGTAATTACTCGCATCATGGTGTTTTTAATGTTAGCGAATAACATTTTGCCTTTAATATAAATTAAGAGTAGGTACAACAAATTGGCGAAGAAAAGGATACAGCTAAAGACATTTCCATCTCACTCGCTATCCACATGTGAAGAAAGAGTTTTGACATTTGATTGCAGCTTTAGTGATATTTGACAGCTAAAAAAACGTAAAACGTTAAAACCGCTGAATTTTTAACATCAATTTAATGAATTGCATCGAGTAAAAAATACTAAATACAGTCTTACAACTTTATTTTAATTCATAAATATCAGCATTCAACATTAAGCTTCATTCTTGTTGTAAAACGGAAAATGTTCTGACAGTCCAAGTAAGTCGATGTGCGAACAAAACGCATCCGAAATAATAAAAAAAAACTTAAGTCAAAACTTTTTAATTAACCGTCAACGCATAGAGGTAGTAATGCACTTTTCCTTCATCTTTGCGTCAACGTTAAATATTCGCATGTTTTTCTAGTTTGTTTTGTTATTAAAAATGAGTGATTCGAGTGACGAAAGACGTATTTAACACCTGTGGAATTACGGGAAACCGTGCAAAATCCGGAATTGAGCTTATTTTCCTCGCTGTAGTGAGGTGAAAAGTTTTGTGTTATACACGGGTGACAAGTTATTTTACGTCTCGTAAAACGTCGTCGTCGTTGTCGTCTCGTTTACTCGCAGGTAAAATACAACTTTCCCCCCTTGTATAACAAATAACTATTTTCGTATATTAGTGTGATTTTATAATTGACAATCGTCAATTAGAATAGAATCCTAACTATTAACTGGCAGCGCTGCAAGTATCTTAAACTCAGAAAAATAATAAAAAAAACAATTAAATACTATAATATAATTAAAAAAAATGTATCAATTACGTGCCTACTATTTGATTTTATAGGCTTTAATACAAAAAGCTTTTGTCTATATAAGTTACTTCAAAATATGGCAAAATTAAAAACGCATTTACCACCTAGAAATCACCGAGCGCACCTAGTTTACCTACTAGGAGAACTAGACAAATCAGCAGTAACCCGAGCAGTAACTAGACGAACTCCTAGTTGAGGCTACCAGGCGCGCAGAGCAGGCGAGGAGGTGCGCGAGCGCAAGGTGGGCGCGAAACCGGCGCGCGCGCGTACAGTTGCACCCGATGACAGCGAAGGATTAACGTTAAATAAAATAATAATTAATAATTTAATGGATACTTTATTGCATGATCGTGTACACAATACACAATGGTTGCACTAAATCTGGTCAAGATAATGTTCAGTGAGCAAACGAAAATATTGAGCAGTTAAGTGCCTTGTCATGATAAACTGCAATAAATGACAAGTGCAATAATCGAAATTCGAAGTAACGTTGCTTGTATCTTTTTCTGTTCATTTAGTTTAGTTTATTACACAGTATACTTGACAGTGCTACAGTATAAAGTTTTGCCATAAAATTATATTGGATAATCATTTAAAGTAATGTAACATATTAAGCCAATAATCCGCAATAAATTATTTATACCTCTACTTCCTCATCAAAATGCATCGCGGAGTGTACGAGTGCAGCCGAGAGGCGTGCAATAATGCATCGGTCACAGCCTCGCTGCACGCCGGGTAAACGAGCCGTCTACTGAGACGTCTTAACTTTACACTTGATTCCAAACCAAGCCAGACACATCTTTTACCGGTTACCTATCAATGCAAACAGAATTGGGTCCTTTTTCCACTTGATGATTATGGAACTGTTAGATTGCTTATTGATGATTAGTTATGCTAATTTGATCATTAAATCAATCAAGTTTATTTCAGAAACAAAATACCTACATTAGGTTTGGAAACAAAATTCATAAGATTAGACATTTTGAAAGTTTTCTTACACATTTCATTTCTAAATTCTATTTCTCAAGCCCTTATTTAAAATTTAATTTTTTTTTTTGGGTTATGAGGTCTTTTTCGTGGACAACTAGTAACTTGGTATCATTAATATTGCTCATTGCGGGTCCGGAAGACCATTTGTTTTCAAGACATTTTTTAGCAGATTTTTTTATTTATTATCGCAACAATAGTGAAAAGTCAAATGTATCAAAGCTTATACGAGCAAATTTAAATAAGGAAGCCCAATAAATAAGAAATTATTTATAGTACGCAGACAATTAAATAAAAATGTTTTTTTTACTAAGACACCGTAACTTACGTAACTATCCTTTATATGTATTATAGCTTCCGGTTCGAAGTACCGAACTACCCACATCCCAATATAAACAAAAACAATTATGAACTATTAAAACAGTCACAAATCAAAATTAACAGCGACTAACGAGTTATTGGAACCATGTTTAAGTGCTTCTAACGATTATGGATAAGGAGGGATTAACTGACGTGGGATTACGCATCTGTTAAGAATAAGCACAGAATATGCTTTAGAATAAGCAGACAAATAATGCCCTATTCATAATAATAACGTGTTTAAAACGATCTCAAACTTAAGTTTAAAAGAGATGTTATGTAAATATAAAGGTTATGTAGAATTTAAGGGAGTTTTCTTTCGACCCAAAACTGACATTGTAGGATTTGTAGGATGTATTGCACACGTCGTTGTTTGTAATCCGATGTCGCGCAAATAACTTAAATCTTTATGCCCTAGAGCGTTCAATGTCATTTGTTGCGAAAATTGTGTAGCTATTTAGTGGAAATAACAAGCATAAGTACAGTCGAAGCCATAAGTAGCAGTACCTACATTTTAGTATCTAGTCGCAATGATAACGGATCAAACTGACTGTGAGTTGAATTTAGTATGTATATCAAATAGCTGCCACTAGGTACTAAAATGCTCAGCTATAGGTCTACCAGAATCTCATGAAAAAAAAGGGAAATTTAAATTTCGGGCTTGCAACTCTGGGGTAATAGGATTTAAAGGTCTTGATACTTTATTTTCCGCGTTCATTAAAAGCATGGTGTGGCGGACTCAGTCCGCGTAGAAGTCTTTACTTCTTTGGGAATTATAAAATTTTCTAGGATTAAATTAAAATATCACGTTTGTGCAACTTAGATTTATAATATTAGTAACGATGAGTTACCTTCGTAACCCTTCAAGGCCCGGTTTTATAAAGGTCCGTTAGTAAATATGTCAGATTAAATTTTAGTAACTTCATACAAGTTTTGACATTCCTGACCGAAATTTGATCAAACGGATCTTTATAAAACCCTGCCTAAATCAACTTTGGACTTATATTTCCTGATAAATAATAAGTAGGTTAAATTGAAACAATCGTGTGCAAATAATATGTACTTGTTTATTAGGATTTAGTTCAAAATTACTTCAAAAATTCGATGACGTATTGTCGCTTAGCTAACAATACCGTACAGGTCAAAATTGAAGTTTGTATTATATTAAATTAACTCTTAATTCGCTTTCAATCATTGACATACGCGGTATGGTTAGCTAAGCGACAATATTATGCAATTTTAACTTAAATCAATGATATATTCTGAGGAGGTGCGAGATAAAAAAAAAATCCTCATAAAAATATCATGAAAACCATGCCGCACAGCCACGATTCGCAGTGGCAATGGGTACCTAATCCTGGAACTAAATGGCACTTAATGATTAAGGGTGCTAAAAAGACTTTTGCGTATCAGACATAAAAGCCAAATGGGGTGATAAGTAAAGTTCCTGCAAATGTACAACGGACCTTAAAGTATCAATATTATTTGGCTTCATTTATTAGTCTTTTATAAACACGACACTAAATCAAAGATTGTGTTTGATCCACATCTTCTTCCTTACAAATACTACAGTACACATGATTCATGATATTTTTCGCTTGAGATCGAAGGGCTTTTAGGACATTTGCCTGATAACTGACGTTATATTTGTGTAAAAATAACAAACAATAACAAACCCTGACAAGCGGTGAAATTTGAATTGACAGGTGTAACAAGGTGTAAGGCAACATTGCCATATAAAAATCGATTTCTTTGTACTTTTAAATTTTTCATGAGATTCTGGTAGACCTAGACCTAATTATGAGTTCGACTATACTAGAATTTTTGAAATTCAATGTGTTTTGGTTAAGTACTTCTCAACATTAGTAGGTAGGTATTACCCAGCCCGTCCAATCGTCCATACCTTATTGAAATATAATCTATTGTCTATAGTCTTTGTAATTAATGACGACCCATAGAGAGCGCATTACGGCACGCATTACCCGCTCTTGGGCTCGGGCCAGAGACTAATCTCTTTATTGTATTGTCTATGGACCGCATTAATTCGGGGACCCGCATGGTTGAACATAGAGCATAAATCAGGTTCGGCGATATCTACCGTTAGCGGTAAACAATAGTCTATCTTGTCTATGCCGGTATTTTATGTTGTTAAAAGAAAGACTTGCCGTTCGGTAGTGCGGTCAACCCGCATTTTGGTTATCTTGTGTTTTACAAATGCATTGAATGGCGAATGAGGTGCGGAATGTTTGACACCTTATTTTATTTACAACATCAAGAGGGATGGCTGTAGTAGTCATTCAGTAGTCTGTTTTTAAAGTGTAAATAATCATCCTCTGCAATGACTTTGTCATATTTAATCACTACATAGTATAAAACAAAGTCGCTTCTCGCTGTCTGTCCCTATGTATGCTTAGATCTTTAAAACTACGCAACGGATTTTGTTGCGGTTTTTTTTTAAATGGATAGAGAGAATTCAAGAGGAATTTTATGTATTATAAATTCTGGATTACGTACGGGTTTTTCAGAAGACTCATATAAACCGAAGCGAAGCGAGGGCGGGTCACTAGTAGAGACTAATTTCTAAAAGCAAAAACAAAATCACATTAATTGAAAGTACCTGCAGCGACACCTACTGCTCGAAATCATTGACAATAATCAAACAAAACTAAATGGTAAGTACATAATAATTTACAAGTAGCTCTTGTATATACAGGGTGTCCCAAGGGTGTTACAAGTAGCTCTTGTAGTACCGGTCTAAAAAATACATATTTTTAACATTTTAAATATTTTGTGTTAGGTTTATTAATCGACTTCAAAAAAAAGGAGGTTCTCAGTTTGAACTGAATGTATGTATGTTTGTCGGCGATTATCTCGCGTTTGGCTGAACCGATTTTGATGTGGTTTTCAGAAAAGTATTTGTTAGGAGAAGGTTTTGGTATTTTAACTGAATTAAAAAAAGGGAGGTTCTCAATTAAGGTTCGATGTCAAAAATTCTTTTCAGTTATTAATTTATTAATGATATTCGTAAAGAACACTACATGCCCGTTTACCTTATGCTCCCATAGTTAAAAAAGATCTATCATATCTGATTCCAAAACTTGATCCGCAATAAAAATCTAATAATCGTTTTATAAATCCTGTAGTATAGTTTTATGTAGGTAACCTATAGATACTTAATGCAGTACCAAATAATGAATGCACTAAAAATATCAACTATTGAAATTGATCTGTAGGTACTGCTATCTAGATTCTAGATCCTAAGGTTGGTATTTGGGACTCCAATTTGACACAAAAAAAAATTGTAATGGTAGACCACTTTTTTGGTTGGCTGTACATGTCAGGGCCACCAATATAATCACGATGTTTATTCGATAATATCAAATGTTTTTCTCATAATACAACCTAAGAAATAAATACTCCAATCAATGGCAATATCAGTCTAGACTAAGTAAACAGTCTATTTTTATCGCATTGAGGCTGACTAATAAGTTTAGGTCGATTGGGCTTATTGAGTTGTTTGTCTCAGATAGTACTCAAGACATTTCTTTTGTAAGTGATTGAATGATGAAAGAAAATAAATTCTTATTACAAGTAGACTGAAATAGCTTTAAGTACTCGTCACATATTTATTAATATTTCAGAGACAATTTCCCCAGAGGGCCCTGCCAAGATGCGTTGCGCTAACTAACGTTTCTATTCGTTTCGATTTTAAACCAATCGCGTCACTGGTAGATCACGTGACTTTTCGTATCACTCATCTACCAGTGACGCGATTGGTTTAAAAACAAATCGAATAGAAACGCTATTAAGCGCAATGCATCTTGGCAGGGCCCTCTGCTTACTTTTAACTTACTTTATCCTTACTTTACCAACCCGAATGAGATATTACAACCGCGAACTCATACGTGTATGAAAGAAGTTTTTTATTTATTCAGAAAACAAACAGCCGATTAAAGCCATTTAAACTAAATAAATCCTTAAGTTTCCTAATTTACTAAATATACTTACTTAAAACATTACCTACTTAGATATGTTCTAAATAAGCGTTCAAGATACAAATGTAAGCTTCGAGTGGTCTGGATAAAGATCAAATAATTGACACCATAGAGAAAATAAAATTTGTCAAATTTTATTTTTAAACGTCGACATACGATGTGAAAATGGATCAACTTCGTTACCTAACCGATTTATTATAAAGAGTAAACGAGCGCCTAAAAACTAACTTTGTGCAAAAATCGTGACACTTAGTGGAATACTAAATATAGGTATAGAACTTTGTTGCCTAAGTTAAATACCAAAACTACTGTCATGTGTCATTCCTACGCTAACATGATCACTACAAAAATATCCTACTTATAACAATTTAACACCAGAATAAGGCATAGCATAACCTTTCTGTAACTATTCATTCAAACTTAATCCATTAAATACCCAAAAACTGTCGCTAAAAGACACAATAGAGATTACGAGACCCAAGCAGGGATGGCCGTGTTATCGTCGATCTGTCACTTTGACAGGTAGACAATTGACAGCTCAGCGTTCCCGGAATGGCGACGGGTGTCAGAGGGGCGCGTGGGGTAGGGAATGACAGTAGAATTTACTGTGCAGATAACGTTAGGTTCGCTGTCCGTAAGTCAAGAGTGATTAAATTAGTCGTTTTTTGCGGTTTGGCGTTTAGCTTAAGTTTTTTTTAAATTATGACTGGGAAGGAGAATTTGGCTTTGTCACGTAGGTTTGGTTATAGGAAGGAGATTTTCTTAAGCAACTCGTTCTTGAACTCGACGCACCAAATATTAACAGGCGAGTTTTAGTTGTCACGTCAGACCGTAAAATGCGCATTCTGAGTTACCCGCTTTGCCCGTGGAGTGAGCGAGCTCGTAAGGAATGGAGCTTATAGAATACCCAAATGTAATCGATCGATGTCTTTACTCGATATTGTAATTTTTCGTAATACGGTACCTTGCCTATATACTTGGTTATATCCAATATTTTGTAGCTAAGCATGATATAAATATATTAAAGATATAAGAAGCAGAAATAAAGAAGTAGAAATAAGAAATGATGAGAACGGAGTCGCGAGAATAATAAGTTTTAAATCCTACCCCTGGTCATAACAACGTGAAATCGACCGGATACTGTTACATCTCAATAAAACTAAAAATAATTCGAAAAATATCAAGTTGTAACGTGTAACCCTATACCCGTGCGCGTTGTCACTCATCGGGAATCGAACCGACCACGCCGGGCAACCGCAGGCCACACTTTAGATTAACAACTTAGATAGATTCGTTTGTTCAAATATGGTTAAAGAGGGCGCATAATATTTAACGACCTTTGCGACACGGTTGCCAAGTGTGGGCTTGATATTGGACATATTTATACCGCGCTTATTCTTTACAAATTTGACCCATTAGCGGCCTTTACACGTAAAGTTCGGACCGCGGGAAACGCCACGCGCTATTCCACGCACCAGTCCGAACCGTATATTTTTTACTATTTTTCTATTACAGTTGCATTTACACGTACGGTTCGGAGCGAAGATTGGAATGGCGCGTGGCGTTTCCCGCGGTCCGAACTTTACGTGTGCAGGCCGCTATTAGGTATTTAAGTCTTGGGCACAGCGCCTCTATTCTAGGCGGAAAAAATACAAATCATATTTGACCTGTTATGGTATTGTTTTTAACTCGGCCGCCATTACTGTCAAGTAAATAAGACTTATCAAAACGTTGACAATACGATAACAGATCAAAAACGATATTGTTTTTACCGTCTTGAATAGAGGCCCTGAATACTGTTAAAGTAGTTCATAAATTATTGTGTCTAGGGTTGGAGATAAGTTATAATTATTAACGCGTATGTGTATCTACTAATTTTGAGCTTAAAAAAAGTTAAATTGTAAAGTCTTTTGGGCGAGAGAGAGAGAGAGAGAAAGAGAGAGAATTTATAGTCGTGTTGACCTTACAATCTCAAGACTACCCTAAAATTGCAAATGTATTGCCATCCATAACTACTAAGATGAAATGTCTCTATGCTTCTAATTTTACTGGTTGTCATCTCCACACCGGGACACAACAATGCGAATACTGCTGATTGGCGAAAAAGATGAGATTTTGGATGCTATCCAGACAGACCCTGCACCTTCTTAGGACCTTCCTACCACTACTGTTTAATAATAACGTCCTTACTATACTAGGCTGAATTTAATAAAAGCCTTCGCGTAAAAGATACATTCGTATGTTTATTAAAACAGCCTCAAGTTAGTTAGTAATCATCAGGTGTAATGGATTATTTCGTAAAAAGAAAGCAACTGATAATCAAGTTTTGAAACTTATAGCAACCAGTAAATACCAGGTTTACTGCACCGCACAAGTATTTCGTAAACAAGGCCCGACTAGAAACATAGTTATCGAGTTAAGGGTAATTTGTACCGGCGCTGACAATGTGGGCCCCAACCTTGGTCCAGTTGCGCGCGCGCCGCTTACGGGCTACCTGTGGGGTGACCAGCTGTCAGGGCTTTATCAGGACTGTATCTAGATGGATACCGTAGTTAGGTTGCAGGAACTGTCGGAGCTGGGGGCTGATTTTTGACTTTCGAGCGCTCGAAAGTTTCACTCGGAAGTGAGCCAAATCTGTGAGACCGTATTTTTTTAAATTACGAGCGATAGAAAATTTAAAGACGGGTGGTCCACACCATTCGTTTTCAATTCTACCGCTCGTATTTCAAAAAATGGTTTCGAAGAGTTTGCTCACTTCCGAGTGAAACTTTCGAGCGCTCGAAAGTCAAAAATCGGCCCCCTGAACTAATTGAGCCACCTTAAAGATGGTAAAGAAAGTAAACTACGACACAGTCAACCAGTTTGATACAGCTCCAGCTACTATGGAAACGTAAGAGACTTCCTATGATTTGGTTTACAACGTCACGTTGACAAAGTCCATATTGGCCTAGGAATCAATTTGATTCAATGAAATTGGTAGACTGTACATCTGCGTTCTTTAAAAATAATATCTTCATTGGATTGTCATGTGCTCAATTTCTAGTGGTCATTACCTACTCGTTTGTCTATTCGTGTTTTTGAGGTTTTTTACTTTTAGCTTATGGCTTTTTTTCCGTTGCTAAATAATACTTTAAATCACACAACACACTTCGCATTTTTGGCACACTTAATTTAAAGTGACGAGTCTATGCTTTATAGAAATTCATTAATTGCTAGTTACGTGTTCGGAGTGACACTAAAATGCGGCAGATCGTTGTTTCAAAGCTTTGTACCAAGAGGCCGATATTTTGAACGAATGAAACATTTAAAAGAGAGATGTTCGGCACTATTCGGCGTCACAGCGAAAACGTATTGGTGTGGTACAGTTATCGGTTTACGCGGAATAGGTTTCTAAAACTAATACTACTTTACGCCTGTGTAAGTTGTTTACAAGTAACAGAAATTGCTCGCAGAATAGATGGCGGCATGGTCGAAGAATTCTCGAGTGGCTTCCATTTGCCGGTAGACGCAACGTAGACCTCCAACTTGACGGGTCGCGACGTAACTAAGTGTGTGAGACAGCAGTGAATGCAAGGGGCGCAAGACCGGTCCATGGATGACTATGTCCAGCAGTGGCCGCCTTTCGGCTGAAACGATGATGTTGAACAGGAATGTCCCCAACTGTGCAAAAAAAACTGGCGTCCCTACGCTGGACGAATAAGGATCTAATCGTGCGCGGCGCGCGTGAGTGCCCTGCGTTTGCGCAACCGGCCCGTGACGGACTGTCGCCATGTCGCCGACATGGATCAGGTCAAGAGTCTCGTAAGAGATCATGACTGTCTTGGAAACTGAGTCACAAATGTGAAAGGTATAATAAAGTGTCCACTTTAGGTCTGTTCACCGGAATCTGTCATATCTTATAAGGCAGGCTGGTTGTTGGACACCAGAAATGTGTGGTGAGTTAGGGAAAAATACCATTTAAGTTAGTTATGATGTGAATGGACGCGTGCATGAAAGGAATGAGAAGCGGATATAGGTGGATTTCATTCAAGTTCAGCGTCTTGTCTTTTTGCACATCTTTGTTGAACAGAGGCCCTAGACAAGATGCATTTGGCGTTCATTATCGCTATCCAAAATTGACGGATTGACGTAAGCTGTTAGACGGTCGCGTCGAACGCCAACGTCAATTGCATACATTTTGTCAGTTTACGAAAATCGTTTATGGTAGCGTTAAGCAACTTATCCAGCCTCATGTAGTAGTTTGCTAAGTTCGGTTCTGCACTTGATAAGGACTGGACAGCTCTTCCTGCTCCTTTATTATCGAAGTTTGTGTGTCTGCGTTTAAGGTAAACCGATCAACCGAACAACGCTATTACATTTTTCCAAAGCGGTCGGAATATTAGATAATCAACACGCTGAATGACTCTAACATTGTAGCTCTTAGTAGAAAAGTTTTACCGTCGAAGTCACGATCATCAGCGCTTAGGGACCGAGACAAGATAGACTTCAGAAAACAAAACTTAATTGTTCGGTATTGAGACCAGATTGTCATAGCTATATTTATTAGCAACAAAATTTCCTTCAAATACAATTCGTTCCGGTTGTAGAGCATGATGATGTATGTAATTGATTCGAGAGCTATTAAGGACACCGATGCAGCAATTGAAATAAGTATGCCATCGAATCTCAGCGTCAACGCAATGAGTACCACTCTCCTAAATTTGCTTCCACAATTGATCCGCTATAGAGCCAGGGGCAGAGAATGTCTAAATCAGTATAATTAAGGACACCCGCGTGGTTTGTTGACACATTCCACCGGATCGCGTTGCGATCAACTCCTGCGCTTGCGATAATGCGCGAGACAACATCTTTATACGCGTGTCAGTGGAATGTCAGCGCTAATGCAGTTAATTTGTCGAGCTGTTTGTTTGAAGTTTAATTGAATGTTGGATGTAGTCAGTTTCAAAGTCTCTGTGTATTTATCTGGGATACTGTCTGAGGATTTACGAAACAAATTCTGTATTCTGATTGGTTGTAATCATTGTTGTACAGGCAAGGAAAATAACTTAGAAAGCTTAATCGCAGAAGATAGTATGGGCTTGATTCATCTAATTTTATAAAGCTGCGTAACTTTTTACTTTACTTTTTACCAGAGCTTCTTTTGATAAGATTACTGACTTACTTTATCTAGACTTGCCTTGCCTTGCCTCGAGTTATAAGTACAAGAGAAACTGAAACTGATATTTAAAAATTAGGCAGATACTACTGGGCTTGATAATTCAGTGATTGAACCAGTGTTTTATTTTGTAGGTATTTTAGAAGAACAAACTAGCGAGATGTATTAAAATTGTATGTGTATAGTAGACAATGACATATTATCTTGCTGTCTTTGTATCTTTTGATCTACGCTACCAAATTAGTCAGCTTGCGACCTAGCTCATATTTTTATGTTTGTCATAAATCGTTAATACACAGAATTCCATGTTTCATAATTGTAAAATACATAAACATTAGTGCTACCTTGACATTAAAAGCGAAGCCATTGCAAAATGCCACCTGTCTATATGATTTATTAATCGCATAAGTAAGTTTTATTCGTTTTATAAATTGTAGTTATCGAAAACGGAACACGGTCCCAATTGAATTATTTAACGATATAGTGAAGCTATAATTTAATTTATTTGTTTAAGTAATTCCCGTCGTAAATAATAAGGTCGTTTAGAAGGCGCGACGTGATACGTACGACCTACGCACGATCGTTACGTTAAGTTTGATTAATGCTTGTGAATCTGTTACCTTCGAGGTGTATCTGTGTTTATTTGTTTAAATTATAGTGTTTTTCATCTACGAAGGCCCGCGCCGCCATTTAAACTGACATCACATTTGTGTCTACTACTTTACCACTTTCCAACTCTATTTGTATCACGTTAAGGTTCAATAGTGGTAAAGGACTTAAAATTATTTAAGTAGGGGGCAGTGGGGAGGAATTTATCAATTCTATGGTTAACTGCGTCCTATAGAATATAGAATGTATGTTTTGTAGGAGGTTTTAAAATGCCCTTTTTCTCTAAAAACAAATCAATTGGAGTGCAGCCACGCCAGCCATGTTCATTTTATTCCAGGATGATATTTAGGTATTGAGAATGAGGATTGACGTACGCTGCCGGACGATCGCGACAACCTCTTACGTCAATTACAAACATTTTGACAGTTTTCGAAAATCGTTTACGTTAGCGTTATGCATCTTGCCCAGGGCCTTAATGCGGCGAGCACAATATCTATGTTCTTACTTATTCTTCTATGCGTCTCATTCCTTAGCGTTACAGCACGGCTAGCACAAGTTGCCCGCGACTTGTTTGTCGCTCGGATCTCCCTTTCCATCTAGTAAGTAACGATAGAGACGCACTGAGCGACAAGCGAAAAAATACAACTTGTGCTACCCGTGCAGACGCATACTAGCCGCGAGGAACTTGTGGCTGCGCCGCTCTTAACCTCCCTGCCTGTTCACACTCGTGGAAAACCCTAAGATCCTGGCTGCTAAGGCTCTAGGCCAGAGGCTTTTTCAAGACGATAAGACACGCGACGAAAAATTTCGCGCATCATGTATAAAAAAAAACAGATTTGGTCTGCCTCGTGGAGTGTCGTAGACCGCGTACATACAGCCAGTGTCCCATGTTTAACCTATAAAAATCGTGTCGTGTAGTATTAAGGGCCCCAAACACGGTGCAACCAGCAGGAGGCAGGCGTCCGAGCGATAGTAATCGATACCCGACCGATGTTTACGACTTTAACGACCGACATCGATACGCGATCGTTTATTTTTGTTGCCCTCCCTGTCCCTCCTACGCACAGGTAGCTGGGAATCGCCGGCGATTGTTTGGATTCACACCTACGGTCTGATACGTGTCGTGGTATTGGAATTTGGTGTCGTTATTTGCTTGGTCGCTTGTTCGGAAACTACCGACAAGTTTAAGTAAAGTAATAGACACGTAGAGCCATTTAATCCTTATGCGTTTACGGGTGTAGGTCTGTTGTTCCATTGCACGATCTTGGGATAATCGCTGAAATAACCAAGGTCGAGTGCGAACGCAAATACACTTAATTATTATGCTCAGAGCAACCGTACTGTGATAAAGAGAAGATAATGAAGTCGCAAACGCACAGAGAGCGGAGGCAGCGCGGTGCGGCGCGTTCCCATACTAAAAACGCCTCCGCCACGCTGTGGGCACGTTTTGTAGTATGGGAACGCGTGGCACCGCACTGCCTCTGCGTCGCCTGTGCGCCTCTGGCTCCATAGGCAGCGTCTCTCCCAACTTAGGCTATCATCGATATATAGCGTCGTAAATAAAAGTTAAGATATACAATTATTATTATTTTAGCAGTGTTAACTTTTAAAGTTTGTTGCTCCTTATTTCTAAAGATTTTTACTGAGAATTATGTCTTTTTTTAAGGAAATTGCGGATATTAATAACGTTGATTAGATAGGGCTGAGAAGAAACATTAAATAAAATCTATACGTGACGAGCCACGTTTTATCTTAAATCTCGTACGTGAGAGAAATGATTAAGATACCACAAAATATGACAATATTTAAATAATAAATGTTGAATGTAGTGTCAGATGACACCTGCTGTTTCCGAGCCAAGCCGAGTGACGCTACATCATCGTAAATAATATCGAAGCCGATTTGGCTTTCTAATATTTTTATGTAAATCGTAAAGCATATAGAGATTTTGTGAAGGCGTTACGCTAGAATTGTTCCTACTTCCCCTTTTTTTTTCGCGTGGAGTAAGCAAACAAGCACACAGGCCACCTGACGGTAAGTGGGATCTGTGACCATGACAATGCAATCCTAAGACCGCAAATGCGTTGCCCACCCTGAGGACTAACCGCCGTACTCATAGACATTTTAGAAACAATTAACTCGTTCATTTTCAAACTTGTTTATGAAAAATCGACACTAAGACACGACTTAATCGTCATTACCTCAAAATCAAAAATCAAATCAAAATATTTATCCAGTACATTGGCCACATACGGGCTCTTTTACACGTCGGTACGGTAATATATAGTGAATCTACTACCTGACTCTGACTGCGGCCATGAAGACCACAGATAGCCAAAGGAACCCGTCAACGGTACCTATTTCAAAGGTGGCGTTAAGATAGTTTAGTGACTAGATACGAGTATAACGAAGAATATTTAATAGTTTAAATTTGACCATGACTTTCCCGCGCCGTTGCTTTGCGCTTGAAATGTCTTAATGTTTCATATCAACTAAGAAGTATCACTAAAAAGTATAAAATAAAATAAAATGTTTTAAAAAACAAAAACCGCCGTCAAAAATGCAAGTAACGACTTCTCTTAAAATGGTAGTTATTGGTCAGTCAAACTGAAGTCGGCGACTCACAATATTTTTAACCATAAACGACTGACCTATACCTACCATTTTAAAAGAAGTGTTTTTTTGCGATTTTGAAGGCGGTTTTTTGTTTTTTAAAACCTTTTATTTTCCATTAACTACTCTTAACTCCAGGCATTTCACACCCCTAAATTCAATTTAAACTATACTTCCTGTGAGATTCAATTACTCTTTGAACGTTAAAAATCCGCTCACAAAGCTATTTAATTAAAGAAAGGAAGAAAGCGGGAAGAGTGACGCCGTCCCACTGATATTTAATCAACCTGTCGTTATATCTACTCGGTAACTCTGCAGAGGTCATAAGGAAGCAAGGTTCATTGGAATTTCTACGAGTTTAAGGAATAGCTACATGTATGGGAAATTCATATATGGTATTTTGTGTTCGATGTAGACCTAGTATAGAGGCATTCAATCTTAGGCCCGTATTAATAAATGTTTAGTGGTGGTAGGACCCTGTGCAGGGTCCTTCTGGAGCGCTACCACCATCTTATCCATTAAACCACCGCCAAGCAGTAGTGCATTCGCATTGCTGTGTTCCGGTGTGGGGATAAGACAACCGGTGAAACTACTAGCATAGAGGCATTCCATCTTAGTCCTCAGGGTTGGCAACGCATTTGAAGTCTTAGGATTGCAGTTTTGAGATTGTAGTCGTGGGATTTCAAATGTCTATGGGTCTCAGATCTGACTTACCATCAGGTGGCCTGAGTGCTGGCGTGCCTTCTCCTTGCCATAAAAGAAATATCTCGTATGTAATGCTCGTCTCGTGATACGTCAAAAATGACACTATTCTATGGCTTGACGTTTACTTTGACGTATCTTATGACGGGCTTCTCAGCCAAGATGAGTTTAATAATACGACCCGGGCCGTATTAAGAAACTCATCTTGGCTGAGAAGCCCGTCATAAGATACGTCAAAGTAGTTATTTGCCACTACCATACCTTAAGTTTTACTTAGCGGAGAGAGTTTAAATTTTCGAGTTAGGTGCATTTAGATATCTATATGCAGCGTTCCTTCAAAACAAGAATTCTCCAAACGTGTTTTGAATATTAAGTGTTAAAAAAGTGGTCATATCAAACAAACATTTTCCATCGTAAATATTCTAATAATTTAAAATATATTCTAATAGGGTGACAAATTAGCCACATCGCGTAGGTGAACGATCTCTTTATCGCATGCAAATGCTAGCACTAACTAAAAACTTATCGACTCCATTTTGATTGCAAATAGAATAACCTGGCGCTGAATGATCCTTAAATACAAAAGCGACATAACTCAATGTAAAGCTTAGCGTTTAAAATTACAAACCTATTGCATTAAAGTTCTAAATCGAGCGGCGTTTGTTGTAAATTGCGTTCTTTTGGCATAAAGGCGATTGAGTTAACACCTTAGTTGAATGAGTCGATTGCGAGTCGATCGATAGTCGATTCTCGTCTGACGAGTCGTATCGGTGTGGCCATCGCGGATCGGGGATGGGTGATTAAAGTGTGTGGGTTTGTAAGTTTGTTTGTCAACTCTTGATTATAAAATGTAGATGCTAGTAGTAAATGTACGAGTTTACCCTTAAGCTGGTTTCTCTGACCAGAATGCAGGATATAACGGAGTATAGTTCGATTTTAACTGAATGATTTTGAAGGTTTTCGTAAAATCATAACTTTAGTTTTTAAGAATTAAAGATATTCAATAAATTTTCATAGGTACCCTCCAAGTATGAAAAAGCAAGGGTCACTAATTTCGTGGATCTTAAAGGGTAGGGTGGCATAAGTGGTAATGCGCCTGCATCGGCCCGGAGAGCCAGAGGAGAAGTAGGTTCGAATCCTACCTAAGACCGACGAATTTTTGTCGCTTTAACATAGTTTAATAAAAAACGACTAAAAAAACCGGGTCCCACCAATATACTGCCCTACTAAGCATAATGGCGATATCTCAGACAAAACATCTGTAGAAATTGCAACCTAGTTACAAACAGAAGAGAGTTGAATCTGCTTTGGCTATTGAATTTAGTTATTGCATTTTTGCTTAGGAGGGCAGTATACTTGGCAATGCTCTTAGAAGATTGTCTAATTCTATAAACCTTGTATCAATATGTAACAAAACTACTAATACTTGTTAATCTCTTGTATGGGTATGAATCAGAACATGACCTAGTTGTTTGTTAATAACAAGCGAAGCTGCATGACGCATATAGTGTTATTATATCGTAGTACGCCATTATAATATTGAAATTTAAACATTTGCTATTCATTCCAGTTTGCATATTTATGGCCTCTTATCGATTTGGAATAGTAATATAACACTAATATCTGTTCACACGTCGCACGCAGATTACTATGTACTTTAGTTTATATTTATAGAAATAATTCGCTGGAGGAGATTTCGTCTAATTGGCTGGGTAATCATTATACATTATTAATGTGTATCCTTAGAAACTATTGTAGGTTGTTTCTTTTTAATTTTAATTACAGCTTTTGCGGCATAAATCCGAGTGTTCATTTATTTAATGCTCTCTCTAGTTATTGTTGTAAAACTTTAAAAGCTACTTGATTAAGTAGTTTTTTTTTCAACTATTTCGTTCATTTAAATTTAAACTTACTCAAAAAAATAAAACAAGCAATAATTGCGTTTTCAAAAAGTTTCGTTTTTCATACATAAAATAAAATAAAAATAAGATCTCTTAGAATTGAGAACCTTCTCCTTTTATCGGAGTCGGTTAATAAATGTTCACTTGACATTACTGCGAGTTAGTTTCTACTCTCTACAACGCTGATCAAATAAAAATAAAAATAACATTCTTATTCCTGATCACGTTCTTAACATTGATAAGTTTAGAAAAAAAAACTTAATTATCCTAATGGCTTTTTAAAACAGGCAGCAAAACACCATCAAACTTGCAAGCACATTTGAGTTGATAAATATCAAACTCCAATATGTCCTTGAAATTTGGTATACGAATTTAAAACTTAATTCAAACAACTGAAGTTTTAAATTCGTATACCAAATTTCAAGGACATATTGGAGTTTGATATTTATCAACTCATTTTTTTCTGCGAAACGCTACCACTTCATCGCACCCAACGCATAGACAAAGCGTACAGTTCTATAATCTATGTCTCTATAGTTTTTAAATAAAGTCCCATGGACAACCTATGAATAATGTACGAATGGAATCCGTAACGCCGTCATGTATTTATTTACCCATGATTTGGGACTACGCGACCGGAATCCGAGGCCGCTAAATGTTTTCGGCTGCGATCCATAGAGGTTGGCTTTTAAATTTGGAGTAGCTGGCTGTTAACAATTCGTTTTGGATTTGGAACCGTTAAAAATGTCATATTAGGTATACTGTATTCGGGATTTAAAAAAAAAGCGTGAGAATACTTTAGCAATTTATTACTGCGCGAAAATCATGCAAGCAAAATTTACCTGTGTGATTGATGAACGTTCATCACTATCATCGGCCAGTACTTAGTTATAAAACCAAGTGTTCCTTAATAGTATTCTGCACTTACTACACTTATTAGATGTTTATTAGGTATCGGATTAGTAAATACAACTAAATTGTGCATAATATTGACCAATGAAGCAGTTCCAAAGGACATTTAGCCCATTTCATAATTAACCAATCTAATACCATCTTGATTGGAAGATTCCAGTGTGAAAGAGATGACAGGAATCTGCATACTTACGAGGCAAAGACCTCTCATTCTGCGTTAGCAATATTAGCATTAACTGGCGCCTACGTTATGAGACTTATAAGCTAGTAATGGACAGTCAGCTCAAGCTATTGAGTACAGGATGTCGATTTACTAATCGGTTTGAAGAAAGATTTATATTCAGCGGGTGACATCATGTGTGTTACTTAGACATGTCTCTAATACGATTGTTTCTATAAATACGTTCAATAGGTTGTCTCAAACGTGGTAATTTTCCGTGATGTTTAACTGATTATTTTTTCTGAGAAGGTAAAGAGATCTACAATAATCTTCATCTTTTGTAAGCACCAAAAAATAATTTAACAATTCACCAATTTTAGGAACGCATTTTGCATTTTTAACGGTTTTTTTGTTTTTTCTAGTTCATGTTTCGCATAGGTTCAGACGTGTCGTTTCTTTATATAAAACCCAAACGTCAAATAAACCTCGAAATTTAAATTACATAAAGTTTAATTATAATCAACAGACGGGTACGTATCATAATGTATGAAGTTCAAAATACATAATATGTCATGGTTTAACTCTGAAACCTTGAACTTTTCATGATTTTTATAAAACAAACCTAACCCGGTAGTGGGTTCTATACAACGGCCTTTTCAAAGAACCTGAAAAGTTGACGGTTTCAGAAAAAAATACCATTATGTATTTTGAACTTTATATGTTATGATACGTAGCCCAACAGATAAAAGAAAACACGATTGTGATCATAAGCTCGTGGAATATACACCTTTAGAACAATGGCACCTTTATTAATAACATCATCCGTTGTTTTCTAAACTGTGGACATCGCCACCCATTGAGATAGTAAAACGACCTATACCTACCTAGTACATGCATTTATCGAGTAGTTGCAGTTTTTATCAAGGTAAGCGAAGGGCGGAGTGGGAAGTGGAACCGGTAAAGATTACCGCAAAGTCTCTACATCGGCGGCGACACCTACTCGTACCTAATTAGAAAAAAGTTGTTTCTCGCGATCACAAGAAATGCTGGTAGCCTGGTAGGCTATGGCAATAGGTCTAAGCGGCCTAGCTTTGCTATTTGCATATAAGATACGGATATGAGTCCTTAGTGCAAATATTATATCTGTATATTTATCAACACTATTTCGCGTCTGACTGACTAACTAACAGACAAAGCACAGCCTGAACTGCTAAACCAAGAGACTTGAAATTTGGAGAGAATATTCCTTGATAGGTACCCTAGGGTTACACTAAGAATCTATTTTTCGAAAATCGAACTCCACGGGAATAAATAGGAAGAATCTAGCGGGAGAGCTAGAGCTAGCGGGTCACCTGATGTAAAATGTTCACCACCGGCCATGGACACCTGCAACAGGAGCACGTTTTATAAAGCTACAAGTAACAATTTTACAGGTCTTAACTGGCAACACTGCTCAAATAGCTGGTCGTCATTGGTCGAGGTTGTGTCAAATTGAAACTTGTAACCTGTAAATTGTATTTTTATAAAACAGGCCCCAGGAGAGGAATCGCAGATGCGTTGACGGCCTTGACAAAAGAGACTGATCATCTCTTAAAGGTCCCCAAGTCGTAGTCGTTTTAATTACAGCGGCGGCGGCGCTACTTTGCTAAGAGAATCACCAACAATACAGATAGAAATAACTTACAAACTGTTTTAAATAAGTGCTAATGAGATAATCGCTAATTTACACGCCCCGTTAATTATGTCAGCACGATTGCGCGTGAAATGGCGCGTGACCGGCGCACGCGCATCGCGCAAGCCTGTCGATGCGTTTGCGCTGGGGGTTTCCCAAATTTGAAGTTCGAAGTGCGTTAGCCCTGTCTTTCTTACACGAGTCTTGCTCAATTTAAGGGGGACGAGGACAATGTATTGATTTGATTCCTCGCTTTAATTTTATTGTTTGTGTGACTTTTGTGTAGTTTCACTTCCTTTATTTCTGTCTATGGTCCTAATAAATAAATAACCTATTAATTTGTTGAACATTTGACTCATTCAAATAATTAATTTCAATTAAGCTAAAACCTGTAAACCAGTATATTTTAAACTACATAATTTGTTTTTGAATGCTGTGTATATCCAGGTTGAATTATTTAAAAATTTATAGAAACCTTGAGCTTACTTTTATAGAATTAACAAATCCTTTCCGCGTTCTCATTAATAAATCTAATGAATGGCGGAAATTTTAATTCCGATAACTGCAATCTTTGGTACAGCAACAAATTACGGCCGGTCGCACCCGGGCCGGGTGATAATTTATGCCGTAATTAAGCCGGTCACGGCGCCGGCTGAGCTCATTAAATATCCGGATTAAGCCGGGTAAAAAGGCTTGATAGTTAAGGGCGGGAGGTTGTGCTTGAGAGAGCTAGGGCTGTGCTAATGATTTTATTGTCTAACTACATTTTGGCCGCGACTCTGTCCGTGTAGGCCTGTTTATGGCGTTTCTTCGGATACCTAATTTTTTTGGGGGTGAAATGATTCCTGTAGGTTTAAGGTAGTGCTATTTGTATGTTTTTTTTTATTTTGTTGCATAAATAAGGCAATCGAGCATGGTGGAATCTGAGACCAATAGACGAGAATCTTAAGACTGCGGATGCGTTGCCAAGCCTAAGGGCTAAGATGGAATTTATTTATTCATTTCATTCCCATATACATTTACAGTTTACACTACTCTACTTCTCTATCTATTAGCGCTTAGGAAAATACCATGATAGCGGAGAAGTAGCGCCGCCGTAAGAAACTCCAGCCCAATCCTATGAGTACAACAAGACAATGGCCCCATGAACCGCCATTAATCTACTATCGACTATGGGGTTTGACGTGGTGTCAGTTAGAACTACAACACTGTCGTGGAATGGTGCATCGAGACACACCAAACTGTGGTTTAACGGGGCAGTTTTTAACGTTTTTTAAATGTTTGTTTGACTTATTTTAATAAGTAATAACAATAAATAAAAGTAACATTTTTATGGTGCAGCAATCACTTTAAACTGCGTTTTAGGTGGAAATTGAACAGTGTTTTAAATAAATTTCGAATAGAGAATTCATTTTCTCCTAACTCTTTTTACCAAGTCAAGCAATACTTTACGATATCGTGGCAGAAGTAGGCTTTCTCGTGTTTACGACGTAATTTTAATTTGCTGTCGTTTGTCCAGCGTATTCTTTATGTTTGAAATATAAATTGGGTTTTTTTAAAACACAGACGAATAATTTTTTGTAAGTCCAGCCAGATTATTCACTTTCTGCAGATTCTTACAAAGATTAGAAATACTTTTTTATAATTATATGTTGTTATACTGGTTTCGTATTTTTTATGTGCAATGCAATGACATTACATTGATGAATAAATAAACTAAACTAAACTATAAAAATACACACTGTGAAAATTTCAAGTGCGCCTTATTACGGGTCATAAGGTATCTACAGCCCGCTGACAGACATACAGATGTACAGCAGACGTTCTGTAATAGGATCTTGCTGATACCCTTTGGGTACGGAACCGTAAGAATGATGGACGTGTGTGTGTGTGGGTAGCTCTATATTCCTTGGTATGCATTGTTTCTACGACGTACCAATTTAAATGTCATTGTCAGGGACAGAATTTAAGTTGACAACCACTCTCACATACACAAGTGGATTCTCTCCTAATTACGTGCAGATAACATCATCATCTAAGCCTGAAACAACCTGCAAATTCGAACACGGGTTACAGCCCGGAACACGTAATAATTCAGGATAATGCGGAATGGCATTAATCTCCCAATCGTAGCGCAATAACGGTAAATCATCGGCCATTACCGGCTCGTTGCCGAAATTAGCGGTCGGATCCGGTCCGTAAGTTTGCATGAGGACCATGGGGAATATGACCATGTGCGGCTTTGGGTAACGCGCTGATTTGTCATGAAGTAAAGGCGAACCAGGCTCATTTGGCGCTTGTAATCGTATAATTGACAACTCACGACAGATTAGGGCTTCAGTGGTAATAGGACCTTGTGCAGGTCTCGTCTGAATCCCTAACGCCGATTTATACTCTGACCTGACGCCAAGCACCTATGTCCGCCGGTCAACAATTGGGTGCTGCAAGATGGGCGATGCAGACGGGGCAGAACAAGATGGAGATGGAATAACTTAAAAGCATTTCTCAACAATTGGCCAGAAAAAGCATAACACAGGGATTCGTGGAGATCTAGGAGGTATTTGCCCAACAGTGGGACATTGACATAGGCTAAGAAAAAACTGACTTATAATGACTTTGCACCGGCGGCGGTAGTTACCAATTCGATGGGAACATCGTCTGTTTTTACCCGACTGCCGAAGAAAGAGGACTGTTTTGTAAGTATAATCTAGCACTGCACCTGCGCTAGAGCAATAGATTACGAAAGAAGCTGAAACTGCCCGCGATAATCGGCAGTAAGTATCGGCCATTTGTAGCCGGGCTCTGTTTCATTGCGCGCATGCTTTTCGTGATACATTGCGTCGCTGCAAAAGCTCTCGGCTCAAACATGTTAAAACAACCCGTCAGTGGATTGCTACAAGCATGGACCAATGAAACAGTCTTAATGCGCTATGGAAATCATGGTAAGGTGTTTAGCAGCTATAAATGTATAGGAAACCGTATACTATGTGCATAAAATGATTAATTAGATCAGTAAGTATATATTGCATGTTTACCGCCTTCAATGCATTTCATTAATAAATTATTAGTTTTTGCCTTGGTATAAAATAACTATTCATTTTAATTATAGCATTGGATTAGTAAGGCTAGGGCTCCTAATAAGCACAGTAAATCAAACAGTCATTGTTTTGATATTCAATACTTATCTATTGTAAAAAAAGTCGTATGATAAAATAAATGACTATTTTTATAAAATAAATAATCGGCCCGTGTTTGGAATAATTTGTTTGTACTGGCAACACGGTGAACAAGATAAATGTGGCAACACTGCGCCCTCAATGTCCGTCGCCTCGACGCATGTTAAGACAAAAGGTATGTAGTTTCTGTCTTTTAAGTATTCAGTGATATATTGTTCACTTCAAAAGTGATTTCTAAAGTAATTACTTATTTGTGGGAAAACGGGGATGTAGACATACCAAGTTTTTTCTTTAACTTAAAAAATACCTTACGATTTCAAATGTGAAGATGTGTTTGTTTTATTTTTTAATAAATATATTTGTTTTTTTAAAATAATTAATATAAAAAGTGTTACATAGGGTTATAAAAGTTAAAGCTTGTAAACAACGAAACAGGATAGGCAAAAAAAGTGATCTGATAAGACTTAACTACTGCCATCTTATATATGTCGCATCTTTAGAACTGTAGTGACCTAATTCACAAATTTTGGTTTTCGAGTTAGGTATCTATAATAATAAACTTATGACTTGAAGTCGAAAGATGAAATCTTACATTCAGGTCACTTTAATTCTAAATGTACGATGTATTTCATGAATACGGGCAAGATAAGTATACCGTTCCGAATCTAATGCCCTGCCCTCGTATCATTGAAATACCTTTTAAAAGGTCCCGTAACAAACATGTTCCTGTATTTCGATTTTAAGTAACGACATTTTTGCAGCGGAGAATAAAAAATAGAAAATAATTTCATACTCGTATGTTAGGAGGAGCTCTCGTAACTTGTTATAAATTGTGAACTGATGACAGCTGTCAAAACGACCTATTAAATTTCAAGTACTATAGTAACATTCTGTACCAAGGCTTGGATAAACCCACAGTCGACACCTAGCTATTATTTGTTTAATCAGTTGATACGGTCCCGCACACGACTGCGCAAACAGGCAAACAAACAGACTGACACACAGTAACTGGCCGCGCCGGGTTACGTTTGCTTAGTGCATAGCTTCTTTTCTTTATTTTTGTGTGTTTCGATTATAGACGTAACGATGCTGTGGGAATTGGGAGAAGTGTCACTAGTTTTTAATATTGGTTTGTGGAAATATGATGGCGTAGTTTGAGGTTATAATTTTATCGATGGCAAGTATCATGACATGATTGTTTAGTCACGGTGGCTTTACGGAAAGGCTCTTGATATTTTTCTACTTTTTTTTTAATGGCATAGACTAGGCAAACGAACACACATGCCGCCTAATGGTAAATGGGATCTGAGACCCATCCAGAGTCATATAAGTATTAAAGCATTCTCAAGATCAATCAAGAGAATCTTAAGACTGCTAATACGTTGCCAATCCTGAGACCTAAGATGAATTGCGTCTAAGCTAGTAATTTCACTGGTTGTCTTATCCTCACACCGGAACACAAAAATGCGAGCACTGTTGCTTGGTGGTAGCTTAAAGGATAAGATGGTGGTACCGATCCGAACGGACCCTGCACATGCACAAACACAAGGTCTACACTTACTTAATAAAGTTTTAACTTATGATGTCCTCTTCTACCTTCCGATCTCTTATTTCATGAAACGAAATACATGCGATACCTTAGACATTTACACACAGAGGTGTGTATAGGGATCCAAAGGCATTGCATACATTACAAGTAATGCCGGAACTGAGGACTAGGCGTCTAATCAGCATCTTATCAACTTTGAGTAAATTCTACACACTACACTGACTTACTGATTTCCTGGGTAAGGAATTTAAATTACTACTTGATCCTATCCTAAGCTATTGGTAACCATTTCAGCCAGACTAAGAAAATCTGACGCAAGATAAATTAAGCTTGTAATCAATATTTTATCATTAACTTATTGATCAAGCAAGCCTCAAATCAAAACGACATTAAGCAAACATGCTTCCCGATTGAATTTGAATGATAATTGTATGCGTTTAGAATTACAGCCAGCGTCACACTAACCGCGAGTTACGACTCATTAAATTAATATCTGCTTTCGAAAAGGTGTCTCAAACGACAATTTACTGCATTATAGATCATAAATAACACATTTATTTTATAAGCGACAAATAGCAACGGATTCTAAATGGAGCCTATGAAATATTTATAGGTTATGCCGAAGTGGTTTGGCGACTAAATAATATAACCGTTAATACGAATTATTATTCAAAATACGGTGAAGCAATCGTAAATAATTCAACGATAGGTACGTACGTATGTTACGTCCACTTTCATATTGATAAATACAAATCAACTGTCATAGATTCTACCGCCATTTTTATTTAAGCTATGCCATCCGCTGTGACTGACAAATGTTAAAGTTGTATTATCTGTAACTATAGAGGGCGCTTGCACCGTACGGATCAGTGTTGCCAGGTAATGATTAAGGATGGAGGTAATCGAATGAATAATTCAATCGATTGTGGGTAATTAGTATTCGATGTGCGAAGAGACGTGGCGACTCGGATCCCGGGTTTGCAGAAATGTCTGTTTTTATATCGCTTTGCTAAGCTATTACGCGTTATTAAATATTTGTTAACTTTTTCCTTATTACTAAGTATAACTCTTGAATAAATGTAAGTACAAACAACTACAAAGGTAATGAATTAGGGTGCAAAAGTGTTTTCATAATATCATTGTACGCGATTGTACATTTCTGTAGGTATTTGTTAATCGCCTTTACAAATACATCGAGGTTAATCTTTGTTTCATTGTCTTATGTATGAGTCATCAGTGAATAAAACATACGAGTGTTAACGGACACTTTTTAGCACCTTGAGTAAAATCAGCAATCTCGTTTTAAGTGTTAAAATGCATTTGCAAGGACCATTTTAAAATAATACCTCTATAGGTCTGAATCTGATGTGTTTTTGCTGTCGTATTTTTTAAATCTGACGCAATGAAGTTTCAATTTGCGGTATCCCAGAGAATTTCGAATGGTGTGTCAACAAAGGTTCGTCTCTTTGTCCCTTTCTGTCTTATCTTGTAGGTAAGAGAAGGATATTCTCAACCGACCCTTAAGCAGTTTAGTTACAAGCGTTTGATAATAAAATGTTTATATCGTCGTAAACCGCGTGTAAAAACAAAAGTTGGAAAATGACGCGTAGGCTGGCGGCCATCTTCATTTCGAAACAAAACACACTTTTAAATTTCATAGGCTCTACCGTATTCTACCGTGACTTGTATTGTTTTTCATTTGATATACATCGATGTTTAAATATGTACGAAAATCTTTTTATGAGATGAGGATAATATTATTTAAACAAGAATGTAACCTGCCTAAACATTTAAAAAGATTCTATTGTAAAAATGTTTGAATGCAGCGCGTAAAATACATTTTTAAACTTAAAATCCAACGCAAATACGACGTTCATGACTTCATGAATAAAAATAATCGGATAATAGCATTCGAATACGGACTGGACCAGCAAATATGGCGGGGTTTAATATAATGCAAACAATATCGTTTTAACGCTGTTGCAAATGGCGTTTTGTTACAACCGGCCAGTCGCATCAAAATACTTTTAAAAAATTCCGTTTCATTCCACGCAGATACGAATGATATGTATAATGTATGGTAATGTTGTCGTAAAAACTCTCGTATTATAAAGTATGCACCAATCTTTGCCAAAACGGAACTTTATTGACTTGTTTTACGATGTTTTTAAGCTGAAATAAGATATAGAATGTTACACTGATTTGTATGGGGGCTTTTCTTTAACATATTATTAAGTGCGAAACTTACTCTTTTTTAAACAAAAGTCCATTCCGAGTTCTTAATGAAACTACTGACAATGGTGTTGTGACAACAAAGCGATTGTTGACTTAGGGAGAGTCGGGGAGTCGCTGACTCGTAAAGGTAAGTCACTTGAAGTTGGCGTTTTTCGGGTGTAGCGGTGAAGTCAACTTATGAATGATTTAGAACAAAATACGTCCAACCAAACAAACAAGTGTGAGATTAAATATCAGTTGCGATTATGATCTATCCTTACACACCTACACACGCCATGCAAAAGCAGGACCGACATTAAGTATTTGGCTGTAGACCACCGGGTAAAGTGGTGGCTGTCAAAAGTAAAATAATGACGTTTGGTTAGTCGCAGTGTGACCATTAACTGGCGCGCCATTTATCGGGTGTGATCGAACAAGATTGAGTGGACGAGCATTGCATGGGAGGTTTTATGATTGAACGTTCCGTTTTACAGATAGTTAAAGCCGTTTAACCGATAAAACTTAAGACCACAGCAGTCACGTGAATTAAATTCTCTTGACACTCAGTAGGTGTATTTTTGAGGGGTACGTATTATAATACCGAAGTTCAAAATACCGAATTTCATAAGGGAACGGAAAACCGAATATTAAAATGTCGAATGATTATTTTACCGAAAGTTTAAAATCCCGAAAGTTCGTTTGACCGAAAGCCTGAAATCCCGAAGACTATAATCTCGAAAAAATAATATACCTACACCTGAAATACCTTCCGGTCTGCTCCGGCGCTGCGGGAAGTGCAACCCATCCACCCTTGCGTAAGAAAGCAAGGCACCTCCGCTCGCCTTTGCAGCTTCAGCGTTTTGGTCGCCTTCGGCGACAAAAACGCCCTCAGCCGCTACGGCTCCCCTGCTGCCAGCACTTTCTTACAGCGGGCGAGGGTTGCCCTCCCTCCGCGCCTCCGGCTTTTTAACACTCTAGGGGTAAGGCAGACAAGACCACGTGGAGTCGGAGCTCAGCCCATTCGGTATATAATTTTTATCTGGACACCTGGCATCAAATGTAGGTACCTATATTATTCTTCGGTCAAACGTACTTTCGGGATTTTAATCATTCGGTCATTTGAAAATAGATATTTCAAGCTTCGGTCAAACGTACTTTTGGGATTTTAAACATTCGGTCATTTGAAAATAGGTAGGTATTTCAAGCTTCGGTATGTCGGGTATCGGCATTTTGTACTTTCGGTATTTTGATTTTCGATGTGAATCGTCGGTATTTTAAATGTAGATATTATGAACTTTCGGGATTATAATACGTACCCATTTTTGAGTAAGTAAACGCCGTGTAGGCAATGTGAGAAGAATTTGCAGCTGTTTTGTTTTGTGTAGAGAAAAATGCGGTCAGCGGGACCAGGAGTTAGTAATGTTGGTTTAACTTTGGGAATGTTTAAGTACAGTTTAAACGTAAAAGGGAAAAAGGGACACGGTATGTAAAATTGTTTTTTAGTCAGCAATTCAGAATTATCTACACGTAACAGTTGAAGTTTTTGATTTGACATATATTTTAATATAAGTAAAACAAAAGTGGATCCGATATCGACTTTTGGTGCATTTTGACGTTCACAAGATGGATAAGGATGATGTTGACATGGATCAGTTTCTGTGTCACTGTATTCGTATGTTTTGCCAACAACCTATAACGAGACGAGAAAGGTGAGGACCAAGTATAGCGAATAGTACTCAGGGACATTGTAGTGACAATTAACTCGTTCCTTTTTCAAACTTGTGTATAAAAAATCGTCACTAAGGAACAACTTAATCGTCATTAACTGACTCAGTGCGGCCGAAACAACTCAATCCCTTATATGTATAGACCCCGGATGTTACAATAAGTGGCATTCAAAATACCTCTGTCCCTTGTGGAGGGCTACTTTTTAACCGATTTCAAAAAAGGAGGAGGTTCTGAACTCGTCGGTTTTTTAAATCTTTTAGTTAAGCTCAGCCGCGTGTTCGCTCGTGGGTTTCGTGACAGATGACGCCGATTGGCGCACGCCCGTAATTGGACTGCAGCAAATATCCGAGCCGATCGGCCGCCACACGGGCGCTTTGCATTTTTCTGTGTGGGGTTCCATGGGGAAATACTAAGTTGAACTTTCAACAACAGGAGCTGGAATTCGACACGTTTGGATATGAATGCGACGCGATAAGTTGCAAACTCATTGAAGAATTGAAGACGCGGCGCGGAGGTATGAAGGGTACCTATGTCATATTCTTACTTGGCTTCATTTATAACAAAATAAGGTGGAAAAAAATGAATGATACAGATCGAGAAGGTCATCGATAGTGAAGGTGTATGTCTATAACATATACACCTTTAAATTAAATAAAGACCGTAAAAAACCCTTCTTTATTATTTTGTCATATTCGACCAGTTCGATTCCCGGTTAAGGCAGGTAGATTTTCAAAAATCCATAAATTCAGTAATAATTGCTTTCAAAAATAAAAGTAAGTCTCCTTTGCGTAGAATTTACTATTTGGTCGTTGCCGTCCATATGGTGTTCGTTTTTTCCACCCTGTATAGCATTCTGCCTTGTGTAAAATTGCCATGAATATAAAGAATGCCAAGATTGCAAATGAGTAGCAAACCCTAAGGAGAAGATGGAATACCTCTGAGCTACTCTTCATGTTCAATGTCTTAACTCCACCGGATCACAACAATATGAGATGTAAAGAGGTGGTAGCGAGCGACCCATGGATCCTGCACAAGCTCTACCACAACCACGTAGGGTGTAAGATTTCACCGTAAACTGAAGTAAATAATGTCTTATTTTGTCACTGTAGAAGCGACCGGGGTGGTCGTGATCATACCAGAAGTAGACAAAACTTGTGTTGTCTCCTAAAGCTCAGCGGGGTGCGGTTAGCGCAAATAATAAAAAGTACCCATTTTGTAGTTTTTGTCCATTGAGCTGCCACACACGACCACTTCATTTAGGTTGCTGGTTGTTTGAACCGCACTACAGGAGTTGTAAAAGTACGGCCAAATGAAGGCTTCTTTCTCGACAATTGTGAAGGTGTATATTTAAAATTATTGAGAAGTTTGAGAACATATTTAGTAACGACTAAATTCGTTTTCAGATCAGCACCGAAACGCCATTATATTTCATTGCCATCAGCTCATCTATTAGACAAGAGTAGGCAAACGAGCTTGTGGGAGTTCTGGATCACACGATGTTAAGTTCACACCGCCCATGGACACCTGCAACATCAGGAGAGGAGTCGCAGATGCGTTGCCGGTCGTTGTATAGGTATTTCGAAGTTCAACTTATGTAATAGCGGGAACGGGTTCGAAAGTGACCAACAAATTGAGCGAAGCATGACAATAAATAAAAGCTTTTCAAAAGCCGGCGAATACGGAATCCTCTATATTCTCCAGTGCAATGTGATGAGCCTCAAGGCTGCAGCTCGTTAGCACAATCAGATGCTCGTTAAAGACGGATGGCTCGGACGGTAATGTCTCATTCTATTCGACTGGGACTGAGATCACTGTGGTGGACCTTTGATAAGGTGTCTGCTGGCCAGTATTTAAATTTCAAGCATAATTGATGAGCGGTTTCAGATTTTATGTTCAGTCAAATTGATGGGTACAACTGGGGCGTTTTATAAAGCTACAAATTACAATTTACAGGTTACAAGTTTCCATTTAACACAAGTTCGACCAATGAGGACGAGCTATTTTAGCAGTGTTACCAGTTTCGACCTGTAAAATTGTTACTTGTAGCTTTGTAAAACGTGCCCCTGGTATAAATTATACAACTTAAGATATTTTCTAGAATAAATTATTTGAAAATACATTCAGTATTGCTCCGAACGTTTATCAGAATGATTAATTTCGTTTTCCGTTCTTGGAGTGAAAATAAATCTTATTTACTTAATCCTCATCTATTTCAAAACCAAAACACATCTTCTTTAAATAAGCTCTCTCAATTAATTCCAAGTATTATCATGTCAACAGGTGCGCCGTGTAACTAAATACGTGACATCAAGTGAAAAACGCGGGAACGCGAGTTGACGGGGTTGCCACAAAAAATAAATTTCTCCGAACCGGGGACGCGAGATATTTGTAGTGATAATATTAGTGCGCTTCCCTGAAGCTGCTGAGCGTTGCTGACATATTAATTACGAATAGACGGAGGTATCTCTCTTCGCTTTGGCTGCGTGGTGCTCACGGATATTGCCGATGGTGTGGACGCGTCGTGGTAAGATTATAAAGCAACTGCGCGGTTGCTTGTAAATTTTCCTTAGTAACACTAAGGACTATGACACTGATGTCTTGGTAAAAAAGAGTTTGCAAAGCTTTATTTTTACTTTTCCTCCAGTGTGTTGTGGGCATGGAAATCATGCTTTTAAACCATGATGCTATGATGGTGCTCGGCTGCAGTTTAAAGGCTACGAGTGGGGTTGGTTACACTTAATTTATTCAATATTTACAAGGTTATCAAGAATTTTAGCCGAAACTATTACGTATGACCATAATCTATTTAAAGGTTTCAGTGATATTTACATAGTTTCTCTCTAACTTAGATGATATTCAATAACGGTCTTCATTGAACGCGTATGCGACAAAAATATTCACAAATAAATACAAGACGAAAGTCGTTTAACCACCATCTAGCGAGCATCATAAATATTTTATAAGACATATTAAATATCTTCATGCAAAGTAAGGCCAAGCATATTACAAGAATGTGTAATGCATCACTCGGAAGATATTTTAAAACTGTTAAGGAGACATTCAGTAAAACGCCTTGTTCATTTTGACTTGTACAATAAATAACCTCTCCATCCGTTGTTACAAGTCAAAATTGATTTAGAAAACATCTTTACACGCGTCTGTTTACGCGGAATTGAAATTTTAACTAAATGGACAACTGAGCCACAATAAGGGCGATCCGTCACAATTGGCAGGTAAATTGTTTGCTTAGGGGCAATTTGAGTTAAAAGCCCATGCCAAATTCCATAAGGCGAGCGCCTGCGCCGTGAAATTGACTTTGTCACTGCCCATAAATCTCCCGCCAACGTTAACGACAAAAAACAACATGGCGGCGGATGCGTTCGGATTCATCCACTCGGATGTTTACACAACAGCGGACCCTTCACCATAATGGATCGTTTTTTTAGCGAATTTCCTAAGAAACGCCACATTTCGGTTATTGAATTCGCACTCGACTCATCTCCGTGCTTTGTTTCTGTTTTGTTTTGTGTAAACACTCGGAATAGATAAACTTGTCAAATGCAGGCTGTTTACAAGCGTTCTGTTTTCAAATTTAAACAAAACGTCGGTGATGTATTCGGGTCCGTTGGTGTGCATGCGATATTAACTGCCGGGTCTGGCACAACATATGCCATTACTGGTAAAATATGATGTTTTTCAGCTGAGCAATGAATGAATTAATATCGGGTGCGTTCACATTTCCTCGGTAGCCTGGAGGGTTGCCAATAAAACAGTTTTAAGGCGAACTTTCCGCGCTCCGACGGCCATAACTCTGGCCATAAACATCGCCGGGGTGGTAGATAGCAACCTTAGTTTTGCATAAGTTTGCATTACCAGTTCGATGACGCGGTTAGCTAAGTTGATAGAGTCTGCCTACAAGGCTAGCAGGTGCCGGGATCGATTCCCGGAAAGGGCAAATATTTGTGTGATGAGTACTGATGAGCGCTAAGTATTTGTTCCAGAGCCTTGGAAGTTTTCTCTGTATCTATAAGTATATACAGGGTGTTGTCAAGGTTGGTCAAACTTCAGGGACTAACTCTGTAGGTCATACTCATCAACTTTTATTATGGGACCAACATCTAAATGGCGAAAAAAAACAGCTGTTCCATACAAACTTTGAGAGCTAAACAGCCGAAAGTGTTAGTCCCTGAAGTTTGTCCAAACTTTTGCCTAACACCCTGTATATTATGTTCTTGGTTTTCTAGTAAAATGCTACAGTCACCAGCAATAATATACTATCCAACATTGGTCGCTAAAAAAAATCTGACACGGTCTTATATCTCTATTAATTACAAAAATATTATTGCTGGTGAATATACCTACAGTACTAGTCTAGTGCTTAGTCTGGTACCAGGTTAATTTGTGTAGAATAGTACGCAAAATTAATCACATACGTATACATTTTGTTCTGAATTGTCGTGTTGCTACCGCACTCGAAGATACCACAGACCTGACTTACCTCGCCACTCTCGCCAGTCCAGTTTTGCATGCCCTATCGGGAGCGCCATCTAGCGGGCGCCATGGAGCGCGCCAAAAAGACAGTTCGTGAAAGAAAAACATGTCAAGGGACGTCTAGACAAAAAAAGCAGTGCCGTATGGCAGGCGGGCTGCGGTCGCCGGTCGGGCGTAATAGCTCACGAAGCTCTTACGGCTGTTCTCTGTGAGAGCGGAATTGTCCTGTGCGAGTTCCATTTGTTTATTTTTACGTGTCTGAACAACGTAGATTATAATGTGGCGGGAATTTACAGCGACACGAGTATTAAGCTCTTATGAAAAAGGCGAAGGTTCTTAATTATTTTGGAAATGTTTTTAAGTCGCTTGTGTATTTGCCGAGTATATTTTAAATGAATGCTAAGGAGTGTGTCTGTTTGTTGGTCTGTTTACTACACGTTTACGCTTGGCCCAGAGGCAGGAAATATACCTAATACCAGAAAAATCCATAGTTCAAGAAAATAGGTATCTTAGGCGTGCTTAGGCAGTTGTCTCACTCGACGGCGAGGAGCGATTCTACCATCACAAAATCTCATTATTCATAACATTAAATTTAATTCCTAAACCGTTTAAATTTATTTATTTATTTTATTGTATCAGAAATAGTAACTTTAATACGTATACATAAGACGCGTAGCTTAATCTATTTCTAGTTATATTACATAGTAACTCATAACCTAGACTAAATATGCTGTTTATCACCCACTGTCATCATGTATTTGCGTTTAATGCTCTGTACGATAAAGTCAAATAATTCAGGCCATAATAGGTAACTAAGGTCAAGAAGAATTGAACTTATAATATTCTTGGGACATTTTAAACTGACCATATTTAAATTGTCAAGTATTCCTGCACATTGTTCGAAATATCTCAAAAACGTATTTTAGCAGAAAGCGAGCCATAAGTCTTAACGATAAGCACAATACTTCATAACGCGTCTCCATGATTTATACAAGCCAATGTTTATGTTTCGACTCCTACAGGACAAACTGTGTACCTTAGCAACCTTACCATCAAACCAACCCTATTCAAAAACGAACAAAGTTAAAAATGGTGTGATCTAGACGCAAATGCAAAGTTGTCAAAACACAACTTAACAAAGTTAACCGTGCGTTCCACTTCGACGTTATTTAAAGTGCCATACGGTTCTAAATTTGACGGTGTGGTTGTAGAGTCACGGTGGCGTGGGTGCGCGACAATGGGTGCGCGTGGGCACGCCGCGCATGCGCCGTCTCACCTTGCCGGCCGTTTTATGGCGTGCAGCGATTCTAATTTAGATTGGAGCTGTAAATATTGGAGACAGATGAATCCTACATGACTGGTAAGAACCTGGTTAGGTCGTGGTAAGTATATGCTCGTAAAATTGTTTAAGCACATTATAGTAACTTGTAGCAGGCCTAGACAAGTTCCATTCTGCGAATATTGTATACTGTATTAGCACTAAATAAATATTCCTTCTTCAAAGAATATAAGTATATGCATGAACGACGCATGACGTTAGCTATCACGTGACGTGAGATTGCCTGTCAATTTCATGCGTTTCGTCAAATTTCTATAGTCGATTAATTTCGCAGAATGCAGCTTCACTAGAAAAATTGTGGAGCGCCAACTAAGTTTAGAGCCTAATACTTATCTAGCTATTTATCTCTTTAATGGTTTTGTATAAGTAAACATTGAAATAAAATCCAAACAAAAATGATTGCCTACTGGGTAAAACTATTTTACCCTTTAAAGCGTGGTACCTAGAGGGTGGTTGACCTTTTACAGACCCTGCTGTCTGGATCCGTATCACAGTGCCAACAAATCAAGTTGCTTTTCAATTCGTCGAAGAAGTTAATCGGGAAACTAAAGTAGATCCCGGGAAGCCGATGGATGCGAGTAGCCTACGCCAGTGGAGATCCTTGGGGAAGGCCTATGTCCAACGGGCTGGACATCTTTTGGCTGATATCATGATGATCAAAGCAGGGTGCTTGTGGGCAGAGAGTGTGTAAGACAGATTTAGGTAACTGTCGCTTTGGCTGAGCTGCCTCGTTCGGGAAATCATCTATGAGTGATATAGGTACTATAGATTGTCGATGGCGATCTTAACGACCAGTGGCCTGTTTTATAAAGCTACAAATTACGATTTACAGGTTACAAGTTTCCATTTGACACAACCTCGACCAATGACGACCAGGGGCCTGTTTTATAAAGCTACAAATTACAATTTACAGGTTACAAGTTTCCATTTGACACAACCTCGACCAATTACGACCAGCCATTTGAGCAGTGTTGCCCGTTTAGACCTGTAAAATTGTAACATTTAGTTTTATAAAACGCGCCCCAGCCATTTGAGCAGGGTTGCTAGTTTAGACCAGTAAAATTGTTACTTGTAGCTTTATAAAACGTGCCCTTGGGCCTGGGTAAAACCACCTTGCCTTTACCTTTGACGTGATATGTCGTATACATAAGGGCTATCGGATCATTGATATTTGATAATGCGGTAAGTCGTCAAAAGCAATATGGTTTCACCGAGTGGAATATGCTCGTTGGCCTTCTCCATGCGATAAAAAATCTAACCCTAATCCATTCCAGTCCAGAATGTAAACTATTCAAATTTAATTTCGTCAAAGCTAACAATAACAATGGAACTAACAAAACATTCGATTTGACATATTCCAACGACGCCATGACATTTGTTTTACATAACGTCAAATCATTAACACGTCCAACAAATTATCTGTCTGTCCCTATCAGCCTTTGAACAAACAAGTGAGAGATGCATAGTTCGTGGTAAGTTTTAAAGGTGGGTGGCAATCGGTTATTCCTGAAATCCAAACATCTCTCGGAACGCTGTCGTACGCCCCCTCGAAATGTGATTGTCATTGTTGAACTAGCGATGGGCTACCTCGGAGAAGCCAGGGCCAAGTCACTCAAGTGAGGGGAGTTGTTGGTGAGTTTGATTAAAAATATATGATGATGCTGTGTATGTTGAGTGCTAGAATAATATTTCGGTTGCAAAAAAACATGGAAGCTAAGTTATTGTTATTTTCCTTACTAACTGATTGGTAATAACAGCCATCATTGATTTGACTTTAAATGTACCTTGAATTAACCAAATAATAGCCACAAGTTTATTGCTTAAAAGGCATTTTTTAAACTGCATTTTTTTTTATGTAAAGCATTGTGCAAAATGAAATACTGTATAATAAATCAGTGGCCACGCCGCGCCGGCTTTTCGCGTGAGATCGCAGGTGTTATGACATTTCCACGCGGTTTCCCGCGCTTCGCTCTAAATGAAAAATGATTGCGAAGTTTTTCAGTTCCACGCTAAGTTTTATTGCATTTTCCTAGACGTTGCATTATTTTTCTCGTCAAGTCAGTGTGGTGGTTATTTAATTTAATATTTATTTAAGGTTTTCTGCTAAATTATTTTACGTTTAATTTTTCTGAGTCACACGAGAAGTTTCTAAGAGACAAGTTGATTCTACTGGTGACCTGAAATCTGAGTGACTTAGTGATTCTTCAACGAGAACCAATGGTAGCCCAGAAATCTTTAAGCGTTTTTTACGTCTTCTGTCGCCCACAGCCTAAATAAACTAACTATTAGTCAAACAAAAAGTCCGGCCACATGTTTGTTCTGCCGCGAACGGGGTGGCTTCGCGTGGTATTGTGGTGCTGGGCCAGACCGACCAGTTACAGTATCTTTTTTGTCTCTCTGGATTAAATAAACTCAAACTCGCCTACAGACTATATGAGATCTTTAATATAAATAAAAATATATACATAGTTAAAAATATATTTATTTAACTTTGGAAAAGTTATTTAACTCTAAAATAAATACCGTGTTACGGATAGTTTAATTATCATTCGAAAGTAAAGTATTGAAAAATGACAAGTCAATCTTATTATATATACCGATGAAAACACACTTGCTTCGTCGCTACGTGTAATAACTGGACAGACAGAATTCTTTGCCCATATGTTAAATAAATAATGGCCGCGTTTTCACTACATGAAACTCATCTCGTCTCAAATGTACTATTAATCGATCCGGCCTTGACGCCAGATTCTAAAATCCAGATAATCTTCTAAAACGAAATTAGCATAAGAAGCGAGTGATAAATTAAGTCCGAAACCCGATCGGTTTATGTATACACGATAAGTGGCGCATAAAATTAGCGCGTTATAAATCGATATTATAATTAGTTCCAGGTACAAAAACAAGAGGTCGTTAGTTGCGGTGCTACAAAGCGTCTAATAGAATCATTATGGCCTGGGAACCGTAAAGTGGCCGCTACTACCGACTGCTGTTGTGTAGTTTACATAAATGTGACTTGTTTAATGACTTGTTGAATGTGGTATCCTGTGTAATACTATAGTGTACCATGTATGTTTTATTGCTCAATTTAATAACAAATATCTAGTTCTAGTTACGAAGGTACTTTGCTACTTGATGTTCATGGTGGCGATATCCTAGCTTGTAGATTGTATGTTATGTTCAAGCATATAAATATTACTTTCAAACAAAATATTCCGCTAAAAACTACCTTTTAATCTATTTTAATATAGGTACACGAGTGGCAGGGGATGGCATCATAACATATTATTTCCTTTGAATAAAATTGTAACTTCCCCAAGGCGCTATAAGTTTGCCAAATTTATGTTTTTCCAAAACCAATAATCTTAAAAGATAAACTTAGTGCAACTTTTAAATAACCAAGTAAGGCAAGTACTACGTAGGTTTGAGTAAAATTATTTAAAATCAAATAACGGACCTGTAAAACGGATCGCTGTGTGTACGCGTCCTAACACATGTGTGTCCGATGAAAAATTCTCGGCAGTTTTAAGTTTTTAAACTATCTTTAAATGCTCATCTGAGAAGTGAGAACCAAGCGAGTTCCAATCGAGAACCAGTGGCAGCCCTCACCTATTAGTTTCGCCTGAATTAATTTGTATGCAAATGAAATCGTCCTGCAGATACTAAATTAATTTGTACCGAATCCGTTCTCAGGAGATACATTGCGTACTGATAAGTAATTAATGATTAAAATATTACTGTCATTAAACTGGATGGCTTGATGGAATCTAAAGGTTATTTGGACATGGGTAGACATAAAAAAATTGGGCTATCATTTAATACGAAACAAATGCGCTGTAGTTACTTATACAATTAAGTATGTAGTTTAATGTCAAAATAGGTTAAACTAAGTACCAATTTCACCATACGATGTTAACCATTTAACAGACGATTACAGCGTTAACAGCTTTCAAAATGTATGAACTAACAGTCGATTAACTTTGATTAAATTTAACATTGTATGGTGAAATTGGTACTAAGCTAGTTAAGTGCAACTTAATGTAGTAGTAGGTAACAGGTATAAATAAGCTTCTGTGGGTATTTTTTGCAGTCATCAGTTGCTTAGTGAGACAAAAATATCGAGTTCCAAAGTCCCTCGATGGGTCCACGCTAAGTATCACGGAGTTCCTGTTGCCACCCTTGAACTCTATCATCAGCTCATCACTTAGATACCATAATATCGCATTGTCATCGGGTTTACATATCTATTCCAATATTTCAGCCCATTCCAATGACGGGAACTGTTTCAAAAATGTCACTCACAAACAACCGAATGTATGAATAAATAAAGCGAAAAATCTTGGGAAAAATAACTAAACTTAAACACGTTAAGTGCCAACCTCTTCCATTTTCTTACAAAAACAACCCGATAGTGAGTCCTTATTAATTAATTAAATTATCAAGCGCTTAATACATACATAATCTCACGCCTTCGTTCCCAGAGTGGGGTAGGCAGAGCTACAGAATTACAAACATCTCTAAAAACTTGTTGATAATTCTATAACCACAATTTGCACAATCAGGCTAAGATGTTTACCAGCGTATTAGTGACAGGTTGCAAGCCCATCGCCTAACAGTACTACAAGCCTTTATTCCCTTAGTCGTCTCTTACGACATCCACGGGAAGACATGGAGTGGCACTATTCTAACTCGGCAACCACACGAGGCTTAATAAGTAATAAGTTTATCTTATTTAAAAACACTTACATTCTTATTACACGCGTCGTGAAGGTGTGCAGCGCTATCTGAAACAACCAATTAGACATTTTAATTAATACTCAAAAGGCATAAAAGGTAATAAATGACCTCGAATTTATAAGGACCCCGCTCCTTGCTCCTTATAAACTTAAGGTAGGATTCCGAGCGTGCCTGAGGACCGCACACCGCAGTGGCACGCAGAGCTGCCATGTGATTATATTAAGAATTCTGTTTTCAACTCGACGGACGAATTAATAACCGGCGTGTTTAAATTGTTCCGTCAGAGCGTAAAATAAAAACAACATTGTAGGGTGTGTATTTTCAAAAATTAGGCACCTATAAACTCGTTCGATCGACTTTTCGATTAAAATCCGTAGGTAGTTCTTTTCTTAAACGACTCTTTTTTTCAATTCGTCGACGAAGTATAAACATAAACCGACAAACTAAAGAGAGGCAGAGTAAGACACCAACCGCTTTGGCCACGCTGCTTCGTCGTCAAAAACTTCGACCAATTGAAAATACACTAAATAAATTTGAATGAGGCTCTAACGGGACAATTTAAATTCGCCCGGTAATAATTCGTCAACGAATCGAAAAGTTAGTTGCATAAGAGAAGTTAAGCTGCATTACTTATCGTTCCAAATCGCACCTTCATTCTCAAGAGTGTTGCATTTCAAACGAACGGTTTTTGTTCAGAGAGCAGCTGTCCGCCGCGGGACGCTTTTTTCGATCATAAATATCAATTCACACGAACCAACAGAACGCGTTTGTATTTGTTTAGCCCGGCCAAGGGACGGTACTTCCTCCGCTTGCAAATTTCTATTATTAAAGTTATTACCGCTTTTACGAGCCAAATAAAATTGAGAATTTGAGCTTGATTTATTTTATACAACTCGCCGTTAAATATATAAGTACAGATCGTATGTCACTTTATTATGGATTGTAAATTAGGCAAGTTATGTTAATGCGTAAAGTTAGAACGATTACAAACGTGTCGTTTTGATACAAGTTATTAACACTCTCTGCCAAGGGCTCTGATCTTTATACAAAATGGACCCGGTGATAGTCAAAAAGTAAAACATGAAATTCGCTGTCGAAAGGCAAATCGTAACTCGTAACTTCAGTATCTTTAAGACAGTAAGTTAAGTTGGTGGTCCATTGAAAAAACAAACAATATCCTCTACGTCATTGTTACCTGCCATCGATGAGATAGGACCGTTGTTTTTTATTTCCCATAGTGTGATCTCCTGGTTTGCCTAATTATGACCAAAAATAACGATATAAAATCCTCGTTGATTAGACAATATTGAATATTGGCTCAAGGCTCAAATATTGGAAACAAGGTGAAGTAAAAAATCGTAGCGAAGCATGAAGATGGAGGTCTTTTTTTATCACCATCAAAATATTGTATTGTGTACCTACCACCCACTCACTCCTATTTAAGTATCATTTATTTAATGTAAAATAAAAATATCCGTTTAAACGGGTCACACTTAACTCACAAATATTCAAGGAAATTCTGCAAGTACGTTTTTAGCTTCGTCAACTAAAATGGCGTCGCGACAAAATGGCCGCCGTGACCAACGCCGTTTCTAGATTAATGACTTAATTGTTCAAGTTTAACTGTTAAACGGTTAAGTTTCAATGGACGATCGTCGAGTGAGAAGTAATGGCTTAGCAATGGCCGTATCGGGCGATTTCCACCGCTTAGGGTGGATTAGATTACGAGCTTTAAGAGGCGATTGAGAGAGTCGATTATCTTTTGTTTAACTGTGGGCTGATTTACAATATTTCCGCGAATGAAGTTTTCTAAAGAGAGGCAGGCGGTACTTGGCTATTGAGGGCTCTTAAAATACTTAAATTAACATAAGTACCAACGGAAGTGTTCAGGTTTATTACCCTAATCCTAGATAATATTATAAGTAAATGCTTGTATTTATTTAACTTTCATTCGAGTGGAGGTATTCACAGGGTGACTTAAATGTTTGCGCAGAGATAGTTCGTAACGTATTCTACGCCGCAAGTCGCCTGTAAAACGAATTAAAAAAGATTTATGGTGCCTATATTATTTGGCCGACTAATAGAAAATGCCGTAAGGCATCGTTTGGTGTACTAAGGATAACCTAAGGAAATAATTAAATATAAAATAAAAATGTATCATAGATAGGCCAAACGGTAATCACTTGCCATGGTGTGTCTGTCTGTTTGGCAGTATTTGGCAAATAAAAAAGGAGGTAGTCGAGTAAGAAGGTCACTTTATGGTTAGTGACCATTGTGGCAGTATTTTTATAGGCTCGCTGTTCGAAGGTCCTTAAGTCTTGAAATATAGGTTTGGAAATACCAACGCTAAGTGAGTCTTTATTACTTGTTAGTACTTAAACTTCTCAGTATTCGGAATTAAGGACAATGAACTTAAACAAACCCGGCTATTAGTAAATATTTTGTGAGTTAATCAAAGCATGATTCATGACAGACTGTTGAACTTACATAATCAAAAGGTAACTAAAGTATAGGTATTTAGAATGTAAATACTAATGGATTGATCCTACTTGAAACTCTGGCCTAACCATTTCAGACTTCTATCCCATTCTAGGTTTTAGTGGTTTTAGGCAATAAATCTTTCCAGAAATTTCATTAGTCTTGGGTTCTTTACTAGCGTAGCTTTTGCCCGCGACTTGATTTGTATAAAACTATGTATTGATATTCCTTTAGGTACTATATTGAACCCACCACCACCACCAAAAAAAAATAATGCTAATTTGGTTGCATGCTATTTTTAAGACGATCCTTAATGGTGATAACTCCTTAGTTTTGTATATTTATAGTTATCCTGACTTCATTTCTATTTTTGATTACAAATTTGTGTGTATTTTTGACGATTCCAATGTAATTTCTTGTACTTTTGACATATTCAAATTCAAATTCATTTATTCTGTAAGTAGGCCCTGTAGGCACTTTTACATGTCTGAGTCTACCAGCGCTTCCAAGGGACTCTGTTGAGAAGAAACGCCGCAAGAAACTCAACAGGAAGTCTTTTTTTTTTATATGAGTAACTTATTATTATGATAAACTTAAGCTAACTAATTTAAATGTCACAGGGATGTACAGGTCCCAGGAGCAATTATGAGACTTAAAGTATATTCAATTTAAATTGGAAATGTAAAGTCTCCAAATTTCAGATAAAAATTAAAAATAGACATAGGTAAGGAGATGTAGAAAGTCTCCACGGTCAATAATACAATTATGGAGATGTAAAGAGTCTCCAAATGTCAAATTAAAATTAAATTTAAGAAATAAACATCCATAGGAGATGTAGAAAGTCTCCACGGTCAATTATGGAGATGTAAAGAGTCTCCAGATGTCAAATTAAAATAATAAGCATACAAAGGAGATGTATATAGTCTCCACGGTCAATAATAATTGTAATACAAACAATTCAGTCCCAAGCATTGTTATCATTCATATAATCTTTGATACTATAATACGCTTTAGAAATTAGTTTACGTTTAACGTAACTTTTAAATTTATTTACTGATAGATGAGTAACACTACTTGGGAGCTTATTATAGAACCTTATAAAATTACCCGTGAAAGAGTTTTTTATTTTATGAAGCCGTGTAAAGGGCACTGCGAGCTTATGTTTATTTCTAGTATTAACATTATGTATGTCACAGTTCTTTTTAAAATTAACGATGTTTTTATGAACATGCATAAGGTTTTCATAAATATATTGACTGTGTACTGTTAATATATTGGTTTATTTAAACTATAACATGCAATGTATGTGACTTACTTTTGACATCATCATTCATTCATTCATTTATTTATTTCTGGGAAGAATATAGTCCTATGTTCGATCCAGAGGATCTATATCCATCATAAATTTGGTTCTCCGGTTTAAAAATCCATAACAAACTGTTGCCTTTGATAATATTAGTTAAAAAATTAATAATTAAAAGTTTTTTTTTCAAATCTGTGTTAGTCTACCACGATAAGGCATGAACCGAGTTACATCGGATGTAGGGCGCGGACGTTGTCCTAATCACGTAGCCTAGGTCCCACAGACGCGCCTGCGCAGTTATCGCAGGTCAGGAGCCGCAGACTGCTGATAGCGCTTGTTTTTTTACTCTACCGCCGTCAGGAGAGTTATGTTAAATCTTTATTTGTTTTGGAGAAGTTAAGGTACATTATTACACTTGATTTCTTCAAGGAAAAAGGCAATTTAGTAAGTACGTATCTACACTATTTACAAACAAGTGTGTGGTTCCGGTGTGGGGTGAAATGACTATCATGCTCATGAATAGAGTCACTTCAACTTGGTTCTCAGGTTTTCCAAGGCATTTGCAATTGTGAGCTTATAAACAAATATCAATGGGCTACAGAGCCTACATGCCTGGGACCCATAGACATTCGAATTCCAAAAACTCAACACTGCAATTGGGTCATTATTCGAGCGTTTCCTCCGCCTCACTTTTGTGGACATATTTTTGAAGAATTGGGCGTATATTTTGATGCCGTTTTCGGATAGATGTTAGATGTCTGGTAAACTTAGATATCTAATCAGAAACGAAATCGAAATCTGCAGCCATAATGACCTAATTCTAAGACTCCAAATGCGTTGCCAACCCTGAGAACTAAGATGGAAGCCTCTATGCTAGTAATTTCACCGGTTTTTTCTATCCACACCAAAACACAACAATGCGAGTACTGCTGCTTAGCGGTAGGTTAAAGTATAACATGGTGGTAGAGATCCGGATGGATCCTGCACAGCACTAATTATGTAATATCAATAATTTAGCTCTTAGTAAGGGCAAGTCAAGATATGTAGTAATTGACTAGAGTTATAATTAACGTTAAGTACAACTAATTAATTAAGTAGTCTACTGGTATTAATCGAGCAAAAGCATTCAGGTAATTAGTCATTCAGGGCATAGCTCATAAAGCCTAAAGATAGTGGACAAAGGATGTATATTTTGAACATGCTACGAGTTAAGTTGTGATTTAACACGATGAGTTATGTCATCAAATCGAAGGGCACGAGAAGCGACATATCACCTTCTAGTGTAACTACCTACGTTTATTATTGATGATCCTGACTTCATGACTACGAATACTACGATTCCTCGTTAAGTGAAGATTATGTTGGCGACGTTGTAATTCGAACGTAGCATTTGAGCAATCTATTGAATGAGATTCTTAGGACATTTACACGAGATGAGCATTCTAGTCATTCAGGGAAAAATTGCTCTACTTTATGGCAATATTTCTATGTATAATATTAATGCGGATTTATTGAATGTAGATTTAGACGATCAGAAATAAATCCAGCGAACAGCCTAAACTAAAGCCTAGTACGTAAAAACTTAAACCTAAGCAATTCCTGTAAAACTCTCAACTGAGGAAACTCGACCAAGTCTCAGGGCTAATATCAAACCTCCATAAATTCTCATATCGCAAAACTCCAAACTGAAAACGTATTCAAAATATTCCATTAAATTCTTGTGAAAAGCTCTCGTATGTAGAAATAACTCACTCGACTCCATATTTTCATGAAATTCTAAGACCATTACTGGGCAAGTTAAAAGCTTAATTCGGCGATCTAATTTACACAAGTGCCGCGGTAATTAGACGTCTGGGCACGTTAGTTAAGGGCGGATTACACGGGGCAAGCTGCTGACCCGGCAGAAGACAGTTACTGCCACATTCGCAAGTTAGTACCTACTTAATGAGCTCTTGCCATGACAAACTGCGACGACGACGCCCGAGACAGCCATCATGTGCGTAAGTACAAGATATTATGTTACTTAAAAAGGTATGGATAATTGGGTACCTATTTAGTTTACTGTATGATATAACTACTTCGTTTTCTCTACCATATTGTCAAACTACAGCTTTAATTCGTTAAGCTTTTTCTAATGGCAGGCCAACACGTTCTGATTTGAAGGCAAAAACCTTGTTTCTATTACATCCTTGCTAATGGTAGGTACTGTCTGTCGTGGACTACTTGTGGCTACTATTTGATTGTAGCTATGAATTTACATAAGATGTAAGTACCTACATTTTGTCGTTTTATCGCTGCTCGATTTATGTCAATTTTGGATTTATAATATCTCCGTCCCTGCTTTTACACTGTCAAATTTGAATTACTTTATAATTTTGACAAATTGATTACATTGTTAGCAAGTAACTTAACATTCACTTGGTGAGCTTGTAAGTAGTGATATACCAGTTTGACCTCTTTGACGTACATGTCAAAGGAAAACCTAGCTAACTGTAGAAGGTAGCTGGCTAAGCCAAAGTTTTTAATACGGTTGCAAGGCGTACAATACAACTGACCAGCGAGCGTATGACTGCGTCTCTATCGCGTGTCAAATGTGGATAAAGCATCCGTCACTCTCGTACTTATTTACGTGTCAGAAGGTGACGGATGCCTTATCCACACTTTGTCACGTAATAAACGCAGCCATAACTATTAGGGCCCCAGGGCCGAGATTCTAGGCGGTACAAACCATATCTTCTTTGACCTGGGGGGTTATTATGACATAGCTATGCAGTTAATTTTACGGTGAGCGTAGAGGACAGAGCTATAGAAGTTATATAGCTCTGTCCTTTTCTCTCACCGTAAACTGAACTGCATTGCTGTCATAATAACCCCCCTGTTGTGGTATTGTCAACGTATTGATAGCTTTTATTTACTTGACAGTAATGGCGGCCGGCTTCAAACAATACCATGACAGGTCAAAGACTTATGGTTTTTACAGCGTAAGTAGAATCTCGGCCCTTACCTATGTCGTGTACAGGTAGTGTGCTAACTAGCCGCGTGTAGCTCGACCGGCGAGTCTGCGTGCCTCTGCGAGCCGAAGGCAATAGGTGAGTCTGGGTCTAATTAATTTTACCTACACGTCTGGGAGTCGATAGGGTTGCCGGTAGGAAATTTGAACAAAAATAAAGGAATACGAGTAAATATATATTAGCAGTGAGTTACGCAAACTGTGCTTAACTCTCACTGCTAATATTTACCGCATAGAGTAATTTTATTCCCTACGGCGTTTAAAGTCAGTCTTGAAATGTCAAGCGCTGCCTAGATCGTAAAATGTCAGCTTAGTAATGTAGTAAGAAAGGAGCAATTGTTAATCGTTTGGCAATTTAGAAAATTCTGCCAAAATCCTTTTATTACAATCAGAAGATTTGATCGTTGTCACTAACATAATTAATATGGTTTAATATGTCCGTCAAGAAAGTCATGAAATGCAAATGATTTTAAAATTGATCCAAAGAGGTTAAATTACCGTATAAAACAGCATAATAAAAGTATACAGTAAAAAGACTATAATACTATATTGCTGTGTTTTGTTTATTTTGCTAATTTATATTGTAATTTAGCTCTTTGGATCAATTATAAAATCATTTTCATTTCATGACTTTCTTGACAGACTATACGTGCCTATAGAATTAAAAAAAAACATGTTGGATCCTGCTGTACGTTAAACCTGTGTGTGTATTTAGTTAAACCACGTCTTCGTATACATTGTTTTCTGTTGTAAACTTACTCTTGTAAATTAACTTGTTTCAAATTATAAAATTCTTTTTCGCGTAAAGACTACAATAATTTTACTTTATCACGCTGCCTGAACTTAGAAATTTCGACTTGAACCTGTTAGATAGCATTAAAATTGAAAAGCTCTTACAACGGCCGAAGTTTGGAAAAGGTTTTAAATATTTAAGTACCTAATGCTGCTTGAATTGGGATGGGCGGGCAGCCCTGAGCTAGGTTCTTGGTCCTTCGAGCCGTACACTTCATTGATTTTACCCGCGTTTAAACTACTTACTGGAGAAAAAAAAGTCAGTATTATTTAAGGAATATAATTGGTTTAAATAATTGAGATTTTTTCGCTTAAGTACGGTAGCAATTTGTAAAGTTCATAGCAATAGGTATTCACCGGAGTAGAAATAGCATTGGATTTTCATCATCGACATCATCAGCCGCAAGACGTCCACTGCTCGACGAAGGCCTTCCCCAAGGTTTTCCACAACGATCGGTCCTCTGCTGCTGTCATCCAGCGGTTTCCCGCGACCTTTATAAGATTGGACTGGACTGGATTGGATTGGATTGGATTTTACTCGTCTATTATTCCTTTTTTATCCGCCTCTCCAATTTTCCTTCTATTTCCTATAATACAAACAGAGTACGATGTAATTCCTTTGGAATAGTGGATTACATAGGCAGCGATGAATGCTTAACGTCTGTTACTGGTATGCCCGTTTCTTTCATCAAAAAGTTAAGTTGGGAGTCATATGTCGGCCGTACACACCTTTTATTTAAATGATTGTTTTTAAAAATTGGTAACTGAATATGATCAATAAAAACTCATTTTACGGCATTCCTCCCAGAACGTCATTGAGCGTCCATAAAAATATTAATAAACATACAGAATGTCACAGCGATGCTATCTCTTGATATATGGCCTCTGTTCATGGACAAATGTCCTCTATATACTACCCAACCCTTTAAATTACACATGAAGACACTCTTATAATCTTTGTATTAGAGTACAATTTAGTTTATATTGACGCTATACAAATAAATGTCATCTTCACCAAAAAAAACATCACCTCTACCAAATCTAAAGCGAGAATGTTGACTACAGTTATCATTAACAAACATTGCTGCGTGCTTACGACCGTGGTTAAGGAGTTTCTAGAAAAGGGAGTAGTGTATGACACAAATGAAAGTTAAACGTTATGAATGCAGATGTTGCTGCGGTTTAAGATTTGGGAAGGCGATTCGTTCGAAAAATGAAGCAATAAACGTAGATGAATTTAAAATTTTAGAGGAGAATTTTGAGATTGTCACATTTACGTAGGCTTAAAAACAAATAGATCACGTTAACTAGGGGCAAATAAAATGGTATCTAGGTAATAGGGTAATTTTGTAAAACTAAGATTATTTTAGCGTAAATTATCTTAAAGAGAATAGATGGATCCCTTAAAATACGTACTTATTATGCTCCTGATCGTTTTGTAAGATAAAGCTTACAAACGAGTTAAGTGTGTGAGTGAGTCAACACTATGTGGTTAAGTTAGGACTTAAAAATGGCTTCCGTGTTTCAATTCCCATCTTCCATGGTGCTGCGTAGAGTATTTTTATTTAACAATTCACATTGAGCAAAACAAAAGTACAAACTACCTATTCTTCAATTTAATACATCATAGCTGATTATTAGAGGAAGGTTTCAAATAAGACAATCGTAAGACATCGTAATAAGTCAGCATTTAAGCGGCCTATACAGGAGATGCTCATATACATATATATTAAATGTCAAATATAATAAATACGAGATCCGATTTGATTTAAGTATTTGAGACTTCATTAGATTTCAAAAAATTGCATTCCATCCCTAAACACCTATGCACCAACGCTTATAAAAATAAATGCCGACTATGCCGAATCTACCGCGAGCGGCGATCTATCGCGTCGTGCTGCGCGCGCGCATCGATCGCGATACCATCGACACCCGACATCGACACATTGTACGCGTCGTGTCTCGACTAGATACTGTGTATTATTTATTACACTAACGAGGTTATGGCATGTTGTGACTTCCTTCGTCTGCCTTCAGCTCAACTAAGATTCTGTAGATATTTTTGGGATGAAAGACAAACTTTGCTTTATTTTCTCCTAAGGCCCACCCTACAAATTGCCAATGCAATTTGAAACTATTCTGAATGAAATAAAGTAAATTTTCTTTATTTTATTTTTAGTTTATTATAGTTATTTCCATAGTGTTATGTCCTACGGTATTCTGGTTTGGGGTAAGGCAGCTGACATACAAACTATATGTGTTGCAAAAAAGGGCCATTCGTTCTATTTACAATTTAAATTCCCGTGACTCATTAAGAATACTTTTTAAAGAAATTAATATCTTAACTGTAGCGTCCCAATTTATTTATGAGAATATTATTTATTTTATTAAGAATTTAGATTCTTTCACCAAAAATTCTGATATACCTACATAATTTAAATACTAGAAATAAAAATAAAATCGCTATTCGAAAATTCCGCGTCCGTAAAGTATATAAATCATTTGTTGGTCAATGCATTCATTTCTATAATAAATTACCTGACGTAGTTTTAAAGTCTCGCCTCGTGTGGTTGCCGAGTTAGAATAGTGCCACTCCATGTCTACCCGTGGATGTCGTAAGAGACGACTAAGGGAATAAAGGCTTGTAGTACTGTTAGGCGATGGGCTTGCAACCTGTCACTAATACGCTGGTAAACATCTTAGCCTATTTGTGCAAATTGTGGTTATAGATTATCAACAAGTTTTTAGAGATGTTTGTAATTCTGTAGCTCTGCCTACCCCACTCTGGGAACGAAGGGTGAGATTATGTATGTATGTATGTATGTTTTAAAGTTATTCTTTCCAGCACTTAAAAATTACTTGAAAAAGTCGTTAATGTCTAAAGCGTATTATAGGGTCGAGGATTATCTAACAGACAAAAATGCATGGCCTAAACCCGAAGCTTAGTCAATAATAATTTATTCAAATGCAAAAGCTTTATCTTGTCTAGGGGACACCGTTGATGTAGGAAAACATATCGAAACTTTTATGTGGTCGTCTTGTACCGTCTTATATAAACATAAATAGGTGTTTTTTTTCCTTTTCTCCCTCTGTCTCTCTTGTAAGATTTTTGGCATGTTTTCCTGCTGAACTTTTATTTTTATAAGTATAATAAGTAATTTAATATTTATTGCTTTATATAATGCTAGACTAAGTAGTAACCATTGTAATATGTTTAAAAAATGACTGACTGCTGAGTTTCTTGCGGCGTTTCTTCTCAACAGTGGTCTTCTCTTGGGAAGCGCTGGTAGATTGTTGACGTAAGTGCCCGTGCGGCCTACTTACTGAATAAATATCTTTTATCTTTTATCTTTTTTATCTTTAATTTGATAAGTCATAAAAACAATAGAAATTCCACTTTAATTCCTTTGCACTAAGATCTTTATTCTTATGGCCGTATTATTTACTATTTTTAGCACAAGGGACCTCAGGAGATAAGCATATAATCTATATGCTCATCTTATTTCATCCAAGTCTGGCTTAACACATTAGCTGCCACGTTTTTCCGCTTTGTAGTAAAAACTGCCTACGAACAGAAAACCCCACTAGCGGGTTGATAGCGCTGAATGTGGTAATTGCGTTATTAGCACCTGTAAGTCTACCAATTTTCTAATTTATAATTTATAATAAATAATTATCTGAACCACTTACTGCTAGTGTGAATGCCTCTTTCCATACCATTTTTGCTAACGTTGTTGTGTCAAAAACTTGAGTGTGAAGCCGGCCGTATCGTAAACAATATAGTTAGGGCCAATTCATTAATTTTCCGCCTGGCTTGCTTAGAAATATGTCGGAACTGCAAATATTTACGTTATAAAGAACAGCCAGCGAATAAATCGTGAATTAAACAGGTTAAGGCTTTAATTGCTCGAAACAACGCGCTTTACGACGAGCTAGGGGATACCATTAACTAGGGCTGTCACTTCTTAATGCTCGATAACAGAGCCAAAAGCCACCTGGCCACGACTGCCTGCTCATTATTAGGATTTAAAGCGGCCATTTTGGCATTACCCATTACCCACTCACTCACACACTGCAAGACAGTGACATTCGTGATTTTAAGACTAATCAAATAAAAATTGGCTATTTATAAGTGAAAATCTTAAGTAAAGATCCTCTTGCATGGTTGTAACGCATTCTTATTAGACCGCTCGACATTCTATATTTGAAATTTGACATTTTTATATTCGTTTTGTACACAACTATATGCCAGAGGTCATTAAATTAAGTTTTTCTCCTATAAGCACTTTCATTTTAAAAGTTTAAAGCACTTAATTCTAGGCTCCACTAGTCCACTCCACTCGTTGGTAATATGGATGGACTGAGTCTACTAGACATTAATATGAAGCGCCGAATAAATTTTAGCAGAAGGACATATTTAAATCATATTTTAATTAGTTGCTTAGAGCCAATTCATCTAATCCTCCGGAGATCCTAGACCTGGTACATACCTCTCCCAAAGGATTGGGCTAGCTATCCAGAGAGGTAATGCAGTCAGTGTCATAGAGACCATGCCGGGAGCGGACCTGCTAGAGGGGCTGTTCTTTATATAGTGGTGATTATTATTTATATAATCTTAGCCTGATTATGCAAAATGTGGTTACAGAATTATCAACAAGCTTTTAGAGTTGTTGGCAATTCTGTAGCTCTGCCTACCCCAAACTGGGAATAAAGGCGTGAGTTTATGTATGTCTGTATGTATTATTTATATCTATAATATTTTGAGTAGCTTAGTTTTATTTTAATTTAAATACGTTTAGTTTTAATTTATAATTGTATTATTGTTGAATTCTGTAAATACATTAGTTACTAAGTAAACTTATATTAGCAATGGTTAAAAAATACTAAAATATCGGTATTTTGTTAAAAATAATTAAAAAAATTGCTTGAAGAATCAACAGGTTTCTCAGTATAAAACTATATCAAAAATAATATTAACAATGATACAACACGACAAGATCTTTTTCATCAAAAATTATATCGATGTTGACAAACTGAAAAGTAATAAATTCTAGCCGCACGGTGGGTTTGTCGATTTATAAAACTTTTACTCTTGAGACAATAACGGGCCAGTAGTGGGCCTAGACAAGTAACATTTTGCGAACGCTAATGACTGACAAAATGTATGGAATTGACACAAGCGAACGCGACTGTGCGGCAGCTTACGTTAATCGTATATATCTTCATTTTTGGCGGCGACCCACTGTGCCTTCATTTATTTCCGTCTCCCCAAAACCTTTGGCAACCCTAGTGACGGGGTAATTAGGGCGCGCACGCGAAGATCCGATGAATCATGGCCGCTTTGTGCCGCGGCCGGAATAACCGTTCCCTGGACTGACAGCTACAAAATAAGGCTCAGATATAGGGCCAGTTGTTGTTTCTACTTAGTATGGTGGTATTGGTGGCCCTTTGAAATCTGGGTGGAAGGGTTAAGGGTGACAGTCACTCGTGTGAAAACGCGTAACGTAACGTCCGGATTACTAAGTATACATACGTAATCTTGGTACTTATTAAAAACGGAGTATATCAGTGGACAATCTCACACAAATCAACCTAGTCCCAAATTAACCGCTAGGCTATCTATAGTAATTCTATTTATAATTTTAATTAATGGCTTTCACTCCTGTTCAGGTGTACAGTCACGAACTTAAATTTGGGACCCACCTTAGGTCCAAAGTCATTCTGACATTCTACAACAATAAGGTTGAGTCTCCTATAAGTTACAAATGATTTGGCATCTCTAATGACATTGACGACTTCAAGCCTATTTTTCTTGAAATGGGTCACAAATTAACGATCGCGATAGTACGTCGCCAATGTTGAGATATCTATAGACACTCCGATGGACTTAATAGAGAAATAAGTCCACGGATATCACACGCGAAAACAAGTGTTCGGTAAAAGAGTGGCCAGACAACGCAGTTGAAACTCGTTCCACACCTCTTAACAGATTCTAGCAGGGCTCAAATTGCGAATACATAAGTGAACCCGAGGGAAATGCTATATTATGGTATCTAGGAGCTGATCTGATGATGGAGTCGGAACTCGCTGTAAAAAACTAAGAGTACTGAGACCCACCCAAGGCAACAAAAGCTTGTCTCTTAATTGTTATTTTTGGCTGAAACTTAATATTTATCTATCCATTCTAATAGTATAAATATAAAATAAAATGTCTCTGTTTGTTACGCTATCACGGCTAAACCACTGAACCAATTTCGATGAAATTTGGTATGGAAATAGGAAACTTTTTACCGCGAGTAACGACTTCTACGCGAATGGAGTTGCGGGCTAGCTAGTCAATCTTTGTTTATTTGGTACCGAGAGCTAATGCCGACATACGTCTCAAGTTTGGTCCTACTCCACAGGAGACCACCAGTCCCCATCGATCCCGGGCTAAGCCTGATTTATCCTGCCCGCCGCTCGTACGTTTTTGTTAACCTAAGTGGATTACCAGCTCTTCTGGGGTATTACTCTTACAATCGCACTGTTCAATGGGAGAACCGAAAACCCCGAAAATACTGTTTCAGAAATATAGTTTGTCTCTATCTTTCATAGATTCCTAGGCAAGGTCACTATTAAACTAAGCTAACCAAACGACGGGATAGCTAGACCGAAAAGGTCTCAGAGGCGTTATACGACGAAGTGTCAAAATTAACAAAATTTCACCCAGTGAACTACGTCGACGATGCGCTGGCCTAGTTGGTTTGGTAGTGATCCTGCCTACGAAGCTAGCGGTCGTGGGTTCAAATATTTGTTCCTGAGTAGGGAATGCAAATTAACCGGTTATTAACCGTTTTTGTATGAAAATAACCGGTTAAAATCGGTTAAAACCGGTTATTTGCATTCCCTATTCCTGAGTCATGGATGTTTTCTAGGTATTTAAGTATATATTTCTCTGTGTGGTCTACCAGTTTTGACAAGAGTTTCTGTGAGATCAAATTATCGCTAAGGTTGACACTTGTCACTGTCATTATATTATTGCAAGGGAAAATGGAACTTGTTGTATCATGGCGTGCAAATAAACTTCAACTGTAGGGTGGTAGTCCACATTTTTGGCCAACTGTACCCATAGTACAAGCCTAGAGCTTAGTTTGGGACTAGGTCAATCAATTGTTGTGACATTGTCCCCTGATATGTATATACTTATTATTTATTTATTTATTTATATTATTGCCGGTGACTGTACGAGTATATATGCCATATCGCACTTCTAGATCAAAACAGTATCAACTCAAAATCCTCGCTAGTTTTGTTTCAATTGCATAGAAGTTGTATTAAAGTTGACATTTAAATAGTCGTATTTTGAGTTACTATTGTTTTGATCTAACAGTGCGATATATCTCTGTACCTTTTATTGCATGGAACTATCCATACTAATATTATAAATATGAATAACTACCTAGTAGTCTGTTTCGCTTTAAGGGCTAAACCAATGAACCGATTTATGGAGATAGCTTAGATATAAACCACTTCTTCGTGGACGGAGTCACGGGCTACGGCTAGTAGCTTAAACAGGGTCACTGCGGGGTCGTGTAGCAACAAAGTAAACTTAAAACTCATTACACCATTAGGAACATAACTTAATAGATTTGAAGGCGTTATGCCAATTACTTTGTTTTTTATTAAAATAGACATTCAATCAATATGTTTCCCTAATTATTACTAAAATTATGGTCACCCGACGTCTATTTGAAAATCGAACGATCAGACGAGTAAGAAATTAAGTATGAAGGGTGGCCATGATCCCGAATAAAATAAATTCATTAAATGTTTATTTGAATAAAAAACAAAGTAATTGCTTTAACGCTTTTAAATCTATTACGTTATGATCCAAATGGTGTAGTGATTTTGAGTATTTTGTTGCTACACGACCCCGCTGCTGTCACCCTGTGTAATACCAAACGTTTTCTCTAACATTGTTTTGTTTTAGCCATGTTTAATCTAATGTTAGTAGAGCGATTTGTTTGACGTTGCTGAGAGTTTATTTACAACTGTAAACATCAATGTTCTAAGACATTGTAAACGGTTATGTTACGTTAAGTGGATGAATTACGCCTCGCCTATTGATTTATTATTAGTTTACTGTTGCTGCTAAACAGCTTCCTGCGCCAATTAGGAGTGGGAACATTGCGCAGGATTCAGGTGTGTAATGATTTAAGTAATGGTGCAGTATAAACAGTAGTTCGTCTTCAAACAAAGGTATATCGCGCGGCTTGCATGTGAGCGTGACTAGAAAGTACGCGCCGCGAGCCACGACAAGCAGACTCATTAGGAGGCACCAAGCCGGTTTAGTCGGGGTCTCGTTTGGTCGCCTGCGTATTACGAGTCGAGCGATGCACGTCGACGCAACCTTAGCGCCCGAGTGGCAATACAGAAACTTCTAAAGGGCCGGAGACGCACTACCTATGGCTAGCTAGTGTTGTACAACATCATTGTACATCATCTCAATATTAGTCGTCCAAACAGGGAGGTGATTTACAGGTTATTTTTTTTTTGAACGGAAAATATCATGTGGGTAAATAACTACTAATCCTATTAATATCCTTGCTACTAAATTAATGTTAAAGTGTTTGGATATATAGATGATTGCACGTCTTTCCGTCACGCATGAACTGCACAACGGATTTGATTAAAATTTTGCACACAGATACTCCATGTCCAATGTACTTCATACAGGTACTTTTAAACCCGGAAAGTGTCATCAATAACGTTAAATGAGCTTTACGCAGAAGTAGTCGCGAGCGTAAGCCGGCACGTCCTAATTTATAGCGTGATCGGCGTTTCATTCAGTAGCAAAGCTATAATTTAGAAGTAGATAGTTAACTATATATCTATGTATACCCAGTAGCGCAGGCGCAGTGACCGGCGCCGTGATTGAGTTACGCGTTATTGTTATTAATTATCTATTTATTGCCCCTGACGTGTGTGGCGGAGGCTGTGCGCACTGTGCCGACGTTAGCATGGATCCTTAATAAAATAAATAAAAATCAGGGAAAAATCTAACTTTTTAGGTCTTCATTAAGAAAAGGTGCAGCCTGGGCAAGCTGGTCATTTTAGTTTTTTAAAGTAATGCGTGCCTTAAGTTTAATATTGTTCAGGTTCAATATTTATTGATGACATGCCAGTAAAATTCTGATAAATTGTGTAATTAAACGCGAGCTGTCATTGCTTACTTGGTTATAATCAGGTCTTCTCCGCTCCCGCTGCCGCCTCCGCTCTCACTACTGTGCTACGACCACATTTCAAATTGAAATAAATAACATTTTGACAATTCGGTGTGTCAGCCGGTGCAGGCCGTAAATCACACGCAACCAGCTCCATTTGTCACCTCATTGCGTTATAATGCACTGTAGGGCGAGCCGGGGCGAGGGGGGAGATAATCAGTCTGTTACTATTTCGCTGTCTAATGTCGGATTTTACCTTACAGTAAGACTGTTAAATTGGAAATAGCGGTTAGTAAATGCATTTGCAAACTGGTACCAACTTAATTATTATGCAAATAAACAAAACAAAAAATCCAAATAAAATATTTTGGAAATAGGAATGTACAAAGGACAACTTATCCCTTTGGCTTTGTCTACTATTATATTAACTATTGTCTTATTAAAACACGTTTGTCACTTTCTTATTTGCAAAGGTACGAAGTGACATGACAGCTCCGACTTTAGGCGAAATTACATTAAATTTAGTCAACTTTTGTGCAACATTTTCACTTTGCTAACTCGCTCACAATTCTATTGAGTATACTTATCATCATTCCTGATTATTTTTAACCGACTTCAAAAAAAGGAGGAGGTTCTCAATTCGTCTGTTTTTTTTTATGTTTGTTACCTCAGAACTTTCGACTGGGTGAACCGATTTTGAAGATTCTTTTTTTATTTGAAAGCTGGTGCTTCCCGAGCGGTCCCATTTTTTTAAAAATGAAGATCTGATGGTGGAATCCATGAGGAATCGACGGAACTCTTGAAAATTTATAAACACACCTATAGCGATTTTGGTATTTTTCATTGTAACTCGTGTATTTGGTCTTGGAAAGTACTATTTGGTGAAGTGGAACTGATGATGAAGACCACAGATGGCCACCGGAACTCCTAAACGGTATATATTTCGAGGGCGGCGACAAGATATTTCGATTAAGATAGTTGAGCGACTATGACGAAGCATATTTAGGTTTAAATATATTACTATGACTTTCCCACGGCGTTGCTTGCGGCGAGATTGAAATGTTCTATTGTTTCTTATTAATTGAGAAGTGGGAGAATAACAGCATAATTATGATCCCTAAAAAGTATAAAATACAATAAAAGTTAAAAAAAACAAAAACCCGCCTTCGAAAATCAAAAAATAACTTCTTTAAAATGGTAGGTAAATAGGTCAGTCCAACTGAAGTCGGCGTCCAACAGTATTTTAACCAAAAGCAGACTCGTTAGTAAAGCGTAGATATTGCTTATTTCTGCATCCACGTGTAGCGATAGAGATGCTAAGCTACAAATGCTTTCAACTCAGGTGACGGCGCGTCTCCTCCAGGGAGGAGTGCCGGGCACGACCCCTCATTAAGAATGCACATTTTTGTAAAACTCCCGCGGGTCACAGTTCAATCCCTATACCGCCTTTTGGAATTTTTAAAAGCCATTGTGTTGCTAGTGTCGGAGACTAGTTTTAAAAAGAGACATAATATAATTTAGATATTTTCTAAAGAGGTCTTTATGGCGTCGTCTTTTGTATACATTATGTTTCGTATATAAATTGTGATACTTCCGATTAAAGTGCAAAATTGTGTTTGCTTGTGTTCCCTCACGTCTAAAATAAGCAACGGGAAAAGTTCTTTTTTTGACAGAGCTGGCGGAGTCGTATGCAAAATAATTAAGATCAAACCCATTGTTTTTCTGTGATGTGGTGAAGTGGGCATTGTGGGCAAACGTCTTTTTATACTGAAATTGTGTACATTTTTGTTTTTGTACTGATTGTAATACAAATGTCGTAAGGTAATATTATTTTTTTGCTTTTAATAGGGTTTACACTATATTTAACAAGTTATTACCCTATAAAACAAAAACAAGTTGAGTGCAATGTCGTCGCACTAATCGAGGAAAATAATAATTTGCGAAAATAAAATCATTTTTTTCCAACTACGAAAAGGAATAGTTATTTGTTATACAAGGGGGAAAGTTGTATTTTACCTGCGAGTGTTTCAACACACGAGACGTAAAATAACTTTTCACTCGTGTATAACACAAAACTTTTCACCTCACTACAGCGAGGAAAATACCTAAGTTCAATTCCACATTTTGCACGGTTTCCCATAATTCCACGGGTGTTAATGTGTCTTTCGTCACTCGAATCACTCATTTTTAATAACAAAATAAACTAGAAAAACATGCGAATATTTAACGTTGACGCAAAGATGAAGGAAAACTGCATTACTACCTCTATGCGTTGACGGTTAATTAAAAAGTTTTGACTTAAGTTTTTTTTTATTATTTCGGATGCGTTTTGTTCGCACATCGACTTACTTGGACTGTCAGAACATTTTATCCGTTTTTATAACAAGAATGAAGGTTAATGTTGAATGCTGATATTTATGAATTAAAATAAAGTTATAAGACTGTATTTAGTATTTTTTCCTCGATGCAATTCATTAATTGTGATGTTAAAAATTCAGCAGTTTTAACGCTTTACGTTTTGTTAGCTGTCAAATATCACTAAAGCTGCCTTCAAATGTCAAAACTCTTTCTTCACATGTGGATAAAAAGCGATTTTCTCAATAGATATCAAGCAAACAAAAAGGGCTTTCCGAGCTAGTGAGATGAAAAATCCTTTTATCTGACTGAATGACTGACTATAACTATGAAACCTCGCTAAGTAAGCGTAGAAAGGCTTTGCCTAGCGCGTCGACTTAAATGTATATTGCCACCAGTACCTTCTACATGTTTATGTCAGAATAACAGAAGAAGATCAGTTTACCCACAAATAAAGACTCGCGGGGCGCCCGTCGTTAATGGCGGACTGAACGAGGATCGGGTTTCCACGGAACATAATTTACGGTTTTCTTGACTTTTTAACGGAACCGCTGATGCGCGTGGATCCGCTTTCAGCGCTGTTGTTGTTGAACAACGGGATATCTTGACGACAATGGCGCAGACATAAAACAACTTGGGGCATAGACGAGATTTATAACACTAAAGTAGACGATGTTCGAAAACTGGCAAGATGGATGGAATTGACAGCGTTACCTACATCAATCCAAACACTTTGAAAGTTTTCGAAAGTTGCTTACGCAAGTCTTATAATAATATGCATCTAGTCTAGGCTCCCTATAAAAGGAAAAACTTGAATAATATTTTACGTGTTGGTATGATCGCGTGAATCGTTTTATTTGCCAAAAACCGGATCGTCCAGCTAATGCATATTTTCGCGAACGTCAGGATTCAATCAAAGATCGCAAGCATACCAAATTAGCTAGATCGTTAGCCGACATCAAAGGTATTGTGTTTCAATCCCCAAAGTTCCGCCCCACTATTTAATTTCAAGTATGTACAATTATTTACTTAACACAACCATGTAATGCCATTTGACTAGCGGCGGGGGCGCCTTCTTGGATTGAAAAGACTGTAATTAATAACATACTTGTACAATTATAATTTTTTGGTATGATGTGAAGTATTTCAAACTTCGTGAATGTACATATAAAGTCCTTGTTTAATTACAAGTATAGTAGTTTTGTTTAGTTCTATATTTAACTTGTTAGTGATTACAAACTGCCTATGTTAGTACTGTGTTTACCGTAGACTTCTATTAGTTCAGGCCCGCACAAATAATCTATACAATCTACCAGCTATGTACCTACCTAGGTTGCCGACCTGAAGGGTAATTATTGGTTTAATACAAAGTAATCAAATTCAAATTCAAATTCAAATTCATTTATTCTGTAAGTAGGCCCTGTAGGCACTTTTACATGTCTGAGTCTACCAGCGCTTCCAAGGGACTCTGTTGAGAAGAAACGCCGCAAGAAACTCAACAGGAAGTCTTTTTTTTTATATGAGTAACTTATTACTATGATAAACTTAAGCTAACTAATCTGAATTGTCGACTTAGAATTAGGATGTATACATAAAACACCACATAAGTCTTTACAGTATTCCCAGCTTCCTAATAGCTTTCGGGTGGCTATCGCTATCACGTTCTCACTCGTGTCGTGTGTCATAGAAAAACGAAGATTGCCGAACTCCATGAAAATAGAAGCACTGTAATTCTTTATTTGAGACTGGGATGACAAGCATAACTTGTGCACTAAACCGCTTTCTTAGTTATTATAAGTTTTAAAGAGCGATAAAGTGCGTTTACCTCGCGTTTATCGACTTTATATATATACTGCCATTAAACTCTGTGATAAGCTCGAACTGAACTAAACTCTTTATCTGCGGCAGTTTACCCGCTACCGGCGAATAAAGGTGGCTGCCGCCGTTCTGTTGCCACCTGGGTTATTCTAGAAACTTGGAATATCTAATATTGAATCTTATATAAAGTTTAAGGTGAGCTACGTATGCGAAGTCATGCGATAGCTTGAATTTTTCCTCTGTTTAAAGATAAACGAGTAATAAGTTTGACGCCTGTTTGTCTAGCTGCTTGTACAGTCACCATCAGATATATTGTAGCGGGCGAGGTACTCAAATATTTCGGAGCAGCATTACTTTTCAATAAATTCGTTACACTAGTTATGGTCAATAACACCAGAACATGCAATTTGTTATAAATATAAGAGCAGCGACTTTTCAATAAATTCGGAACATATAACGAGGTAAAAATATCAGAAAGCACAGAACGTCAAAGGTATCTACGCACTCAGGGTGATCATAAAGATCGGAACATTTATGGAAAATATACCTTAAGTCTGTATCACACAGTTTAAATTCGTTACTATAATTATTATGATTTGAAAAGTAATGCTGCTCCGAAATATTTGAGTACCTCGCCCGCTACAATATATCTGATGGCGACTGTACGCATGTCAGTCTTTTCGTCTGTCTGTGGCGGATACACATATAACGAATTTTAAAAGAACCTGTCATGACTAAGTAGACTTGATTGGTTTTTGAGATACAATACAGGCGACTTAAGTATTTATACCTACTAAATATTATCTAAGACAGCACCAAATAACTTTAAATAGAAAACTTGTTTGAGTTGTTTTTTGTGTTTGTAGTAACGACTTCGGAACCTACACTGACCTTAGTCCGACATAAATATATATATATATATATATATATATATATATATATATATACTCTTGTCCCGCTTTACTCCCCTACTGCCGATAACACCCTATAATCTAAACTACGCAGTACATTTCCTTCCCAGCTCCTGCTATATTTAGGCACAATGCAGGTGACCAGATGCGCGTACGCATGCGGTGCAATTACAGCGGTTTTAACGGCTCCAGTTCCGTGCATTAGCTCGCTTGTTTACGTTCACTCAATACGGAAACTGATTGGTTAATGAGCCTCGTCTAACTTGGCGTCAAACACCCGATATGGGGTTCGTTTAGTGCATTTAGTCGGCTAAATAAGGGATTTTTCGCGCTGTATTCCAATTTGACTTAGGTTTAGTTATCATATTGTTAAAGTTTTGGTATCTCTTATTCACTTGATAATAAGAGCTACTGCAACGTCTACAATATGATTATAAGCTTTATTTATATCCAAGTCGGAGGCAAGAGTCGTGTTCAATTGTTACTGATTACTTTGGCATGGATACATACATATTAAATGTAAGTTTAATTAAGTTTACGAAATAATGAAACGCAGGCATGTCATTATGCAACGCTTTATAGCCAGTTTTTGAAGGCGGTTAGTTTTGCTAATCGTTTAACATTAGAGTTCCCGTGGGAACAAAACAAACTATGACCGAATTCTATGCTAATGAAATCGTGGGTGAGATAGAGTTGAAATATATTTAAACAAAACTCTCAACAAGAAAATAATCTCCAACATGAAAATCGATTACGTACGCATCCAATGCCAAGGTAACAAAATCCCATATAAAATGGACTCAAATTGGAGTTCTCGGATTGTATTAAATAACAATCGATTCTAAATCCATTTGATCACAATCTTTCAATCAGTCGCCGAGTTAACAAAATCCCCGGCTCACGACAATGCTCGATGAAATTACCTTTAGCAATCGACTAATCCGATTACGAGTCGACTCGCTATCGATTCCATATTGATATTACGATGGTATCGAGTTTAATTTTCTACGATCATTGGGCGTAGTATTTCTACATGTAGGAGTTTATAGCATACTTGAAGTGTGTGGTGTCATCGATATAGCTAGCTTAGATTGGGAGAGCCACTATACTAGCGGACCCAGTATAGCTGCGTCTATATCGCGTGTCAAATGTGGATAAAGCATCCGTCACTCTCGTACTTATTTACGTGTCAAAAGGTGACGGATGCCTTATCCACACTTTGTCACGCGATTAACGCAGCCATATTAGGCCCACAGGGCCCGTATCATGGTCGCGTTTAGATAAAGCATCCGTTACTCTCGCACTTAGATACTGGTCAGAAAGTGACAGATGTTTTATCCTCGTCTATCCACATCGATAAACACAACTATAATAGGCCCGCAGCTCAGCATTGGAGAAAGGGGTAATGGAAGTCAGAGGGTGGATGGTGATTAACGTTCTAAAATCCAGACGAAAATATCTAAACAAACGATTATCGCCTTTACAGACTCGTTACGTGACGGCTCGTAGTCGACTAAAAAGAGATGTTCCCACTTTGGACCTTATTAAAATGCAATAAGGTGGAAAAGGCGGATACATCTCCTTGTATTTAGTCTCCTGAACTTTCTAGGCGGGGCAGTCATCATCGAGTAGCTCTATATTTTATGAATAAAATCCCGCTAGAAGATAATTATTTGCTTAAAGAATGATGGTTTGCTAATTTATTCCAAAAAGTAGGTCAATCCAACTCTGTACAAAATTAACAAAATCACTTGGTTTGCAATCCTTTTAGCCTGATACGCATTCATACAAACCGCCTAAAATTACAAGAATTTGAAACCTCCTTTTAAATTAAATATCAAATTTCCATGCAGCCGTAACACAAAGATACAATCTAAGATGAAGGTCAAGATGGCGTTGTTGAAATTGTATTCAAATTATAATAACTGAAGTCGAGCTCCAATTATATGGAGATTTCGTCAGCACTTGATCCTATTACAGAATTGATTTCGATCTAAATTCTATCTCAAGGCGATAATAACGTTATGATTATTTAGTTGGTCGTGTAAACCGTAAGACCGTGGGTACAGTAGGCACCAATAATATCTTAGGCAACACTGAGTTCAAATAATCTCTGACACGTCCTGTTTCTATTACCGACGTGGCGATTAATTTTGACATCAACTAAGATATCGTTGATGATCTTTGTAATATTTATAGGACTACCGCCGCGTCAAAGAGGACTACAAGTACATAATACAGAATGTACATTTTCGATTGTAACTTGATTTGATTGATTGCTCATAGTTGTAACCTAAACTAAATTACGTGTAGCAATAAAAATATTAAGGTAATATAAATAAAAATACTACAACTTTCAAAAGTATGAACACTGAAAAAAATAAGTGGTTGCTTGTAACAAGATTGTGATTGTTGTGCATAAGCGTCTTGATCCCTTACGAGCCTAACAAGACGATAAATACACCAACTAAGACGTAAGATACATCAACTATGATGTTAGTTGAATCACTAAAGAAATCGCTGTCGTTAACTATCAGCTTTGGTTGATATAACTAATATCTTAACTATTGTAATCATTTTTTGTCAACTAAGTGAAAATCTCTCTTTTTTGGCTCTCATTTTTTTGAGTGAAACATTGGGCAAATATTCAGAAAAAATAAACAGAATTTTGAACACCGTTCCTCATAGACAAAGCTTTCTAAAATAAGGTACCTACCTAAAATCCAGGAACGCAAAATGCATCTTATTTTGGAACAATTGACTCATCTTATTCCGTTTCTCTTCGCCTGATCAGCAGCAAGCTTTAAATTCTTATGAAAAACCAACCGTTAATTAAATCCAGAATCTTACCCCAAAACGAAAACAGATTGCGGGCTGAATAGTATTTAATTAATTTAGATGTATGCGGGGCGGGGAGGGGAGGGTCCGCGGAGATAGTTCGCGCGATATAGCTGTTGTGCTCCTTACTGGGACAAAGATTAGTTTAGTGACAGAACGAACAGGTTATTGTAAATGGCTGGCGAACTCACAAACAACCACCAGGGTAGCTGAAAATCTAAGAGCCCAGCATAAGCTCCGCTCACACATTTTTTTTATTAAAGCTAGTTCCTAGGAAATTTTTCAATTTCCGGGATAAAAGATACCTTCCTGATGTCTGCTTCCCAGCTATAAATTATCTAAAACATTGATCGATTAAGGTGCAGAACTGTGAAGATGGAACAAACAAACAAACACTTTTTCACGTTTATAAATATGTATTACTAGCTGTTGCCCGCGACTCCGTCCGCGCAGAAAAATAAAACAGCCTATGTTCACCAGGGATAATGTAGAATTCTAATGGTGAAAGATTTGTCAAATCGGTCCAGTAGTTTCGGAGCCTATTCAATGCAAACAAACAAACAATCAAATCTTTCATCTTTGTAATATTAGTGTAGATTAAATAAGGATATCGTTACAGCATATGGCCGGTTTTGTTTAGCTGTTATGAGCCGTGAAGCTTTAGCTTTCAGTTTTGACAAGAGTTTCATTTTTAGATTAGGAGCTTCGAAGTTATTTTCTGGTTACCTCTAGTCTGTGGCCGCTATCAGCGCCCGCGCATCGGGTCGCAGCCCGGGACGAGATAACGAGACAGCCTTCCGCGGCGACCGACTGAACCAGCCGGTCACCTTCGTGTTAGTTTTGTTTCTGTTTGGTTAGTCGTTGTCGAGTGCGACATTAGGAGTCACATTCTATTTTAGTTTTATAATAAGGTCCTTAATGTGCATTAGATTCCAACGAAAATTAAATTTTAGATACCTACGCTCGAATTTTTGCACCCAAAAATAAAATAAATAAATAGGTACTTAATAGATATCAGGGGACTCTCACACCAATTGACCTGGTCCCAAACTAAGCTCTAGGCTTGTACTATAGGTACTAGACCTCGACAACAACGATATAAATACTGATACAGAGTAATAAATACTTAAATATTATATAGAAAACATCGAAGACTTGCACACAAATACTTGCGTTCATCACACAAATATTTCCCCATACCGGTAATCGAACCCGGGACTGCTAGCTTCGTAGGCAAGGTAACTAACTACCAATTAGACTAGAGAAGATTTTCTTTACGTTGTTATTAATTCTATAAAATAGCTATGAGATGAGTATTGTTCACAAATGCTGACAGAATGAACATCACTGTTGTAAACCCTAAATAAATACAATCAATAAATAAATAAGTTTATTTTGTAACTTAAGTTATGTTTTAATTGATGTGTAAATCGTTCACAATGGTTGATTTGCCTACAGTTACATGTAAATTGTATTCATGTTTTATTAAATTATCTCACTTCACACAATAAAGTCATCCAATTAACTTCCTCATCGCTCGCTTTGTAATCTAAACCTTAACTTGATCACACACGTCATCAATTTCCTCTAAGCTCGATACACATGTAAGTACGGAGTCCCAAAGCAATTAGGAAGCCAGCAATCATTCGGGCGGCGATTGGAATCAATAAAGATAATGATAATGATAATGAAGGTGTTAGCCCGTCGTTAAAGCTCGCAGCCGCGCCCATCCGCCCTTCGAGCTTCTTTGGAGCTTTTTACTGCCGAAAGCTTGTAGCCATTGATTGGTTCTGACGATATTGTAATAATTCTAGGTCTTTATTCTACTTTAGATTAGTCTCTAATCTTGTTTTGATATCGTTGTAGCATTGCATATTAAAATTACTTGACACTAAAGCTGTCATAGCTTGCACTGTGCAGTGATTACCGTATCGAAGCAAGATGACTACACCAAAGGAGAATAAAGGCCATGCTATATTTATACATATAAGTACCTATTTATTTAAAATTAATAGCACAATAAAGTATTATTTAAATGCGAATAAGTCCTCCTCCTATCCTCGTACAGATTCCATATTCATAGTCAGGTTGACTGAAAGAGATGCCTTAAAGGGATAAGTTCGCCATTCTACACGTTATCTTAAGTTTATGTACGTACTTAATTGTACTTTTTTTTGTGCAATATAGAGTTTGCATCTATATATGTATATAAAAGGCAAACCTGACTGACTGACTTAGATATCAACGCACAGCCGAAACTACTGTACCTAGAAACTTGAAATTTGGTACAAGAGTTCATGATGACTGTAAGTGAGCACTAAGAAAGGATTTTCCGAAAATCGACCCCCAATGGGAAGAAATAGGGGGAGTGCCGGGAACTAATTCTACGCGTACGAAGTCGCGGGCGTCCTCTAGTACATACATAAGTGCCTATTGGCGTTCTGTACCAGCCAACTAGATAATCTAAAGCAGCTATTGGAAATTTACCTTAGGAGACCATTCCTAACTACTTAATTTATCAAAATCATGTCACCTATGCCAATCTACAAATAGGTACCGATGTTGATGCCATTTCTTCAATAGGCTCTTTGAGACCAAGCAAGGTTAGGGAAGGTACTAGAAAGATCACAAATCGAAAAAAAATCTTTATTCTACGAATTGTTGGTTTGTACCTACTGGAGCTCGAGTCAACTCGAGCGTACAAGCGACTTTTTAAAAACGAGCTATGAAACTGTTATCAAAGTCATGCAGATGTAGATGTTTACTTAATCTTTATTTCTGTGAGCTCTAAACGATAACCCCGTTTCCGCGGGCCTTGAACGGAAAGGTTAAAGGAGATATTTAATATAAATACATTCAAGTTGTAAGTATAGGTATACAGCTTTTTCACTTTCTTAAGTTTGCAGTCTAGGGTTTGCGGCTTTTGGATTAAAAAAGTCTATAGGTATGAGACTCAGAGCCCAATTTGTCCCACTATGTGGCATGTACGGTCACGGAAGTTAATTTGCTACCCATTTTAAAGAAAATCTGCTTGAAGATGTCATTGTCATTAGAGATGCCAAGACATTTGTAATTGATAGGAAACTCAACCTTGTTGCTGTAGAATGTCAGATTGACTTTGGAACTAAGGTGGGTCACAAATTAAATTTCTTGACTGTATGATCATTAGACTTCTAAAAAAAAAGATCAATGGATCTAAAATCAAAATTGAATGTGAGTTCTTGAGTCCACTGAAACCCAGAACTGATATATTTACATACATCCCAGATTAAGAATAGCCCGCTGAGGTTGTGAACGAATGTAGGGTAATTTTAGGGATTTATAACGACTAAATTCATCATCATCATCATGATCATTATCATTATCATGATCATCATCATCAGCATCATCATCATCATCATCGTCATCATCATCATCATCATCAGCCTAAGTATCCTAAGTATATTAACTAGTCCACTGCTGGACATAGGCCTCTCCCATATGCACGCCACCGAGCACGATCTGCGGCCACTCTCATCCAGCTCTTGCCAGCCACCTTGCGAAGATCGTCGCTCCACCTAGTCTGAGGGCGTCCTACACTGCGTTTGCTGATCCGCGGTCTCCACTCAAGAACACGATAACTCCAGCGGCTATCCATTCTGCGGCATATGTGGCCGGCCCGCTGCCACTTCAAGCTGCTAATTCGATGGGCTACGTCGATGAACTTAGTTCTCGACGACTAAATTAATCTGCTTCAATATTATTAAAGTATTTTTTTGTGTTTTTTAAATTCTATGCTTTTAAATAATTGTTAGTAGTTTTTTCCATGATGAGAGCTGTTTATTCCTGTAAAGGTGATTGCAAGTAGGATAAGTATCATCGTGTTAAATCTGTAAGGTTTCTGTGTAATTGACAACAGTTCATATGTGCTAAGGTAGTAAAATAAAAATACCGTTTGTAGATTTTACACGGCTGATTACAGTAAAAATATTATTGGATTTTTTTATGCAGTAGTTTTTTTATATTTAGGAAAAACAGTAAAAAAAGTTGGATTGAGAATGTTAGGAATACACTTATAGTGCCCTTAGTCCATTTATTACCATAGGAATTGAAAAAAATATACAACTGTCATGGCCATTTTTCATCTGTCTGACGGATTACTTGATTCTAACGACACGCTTTTAATTCTCGTAATACTATTGTTTTGATATACGCTATTTAAAATGAAAGTGACTAACGGATTTGTAAAAGCGGATAGCCGCAATCTGCCCAAAGTCGACGAATTCATGTTGTTACAGTTGTTATGGTTGACAAGTGACATGACATGACAGTCAGTTCCGTTTCTGTTTAAAGTTACTTTTTTTTATTTTATATCATGCTAAGATCACTACATCAGTATTCCTAACTTTGTATATACGGTCTTTTTAATGACCATATCTTTAATAAATTATTAAAGACGAATTTAAGTTAAATAAAGAAAAACCGAGAAACACGGGTAGTCTAATTTTTAACGAGCGAAAAAACAGAAATACTTGTTTTTTTGAAATGTTGTCAATTGTTGTTAGAACATCAAATAACTAAATGAAATAAACCTAGTTCAATTTTACCCCTTCTGTGTCCTTGTAGTACCTACACTCTAATGCCCAAATCTATTCGGGGAAAGTTAATAAAAAAGTATATTGTTTGGCTTTTATTTAATCTTTGTAATAATGTTTGATTCCATTTCCAAAAATCGTGACAAAAAGCAAGTTAAGTCCCTGTCAATGTTTACGAAAGATCAACATTTCACAATAGATGTTAAGGAGAGAAAAAATGTCAAGCCCATTGTTGGGCAGTCAATCCTAATCCAGTAAAACTGTCAAAACATTTGACACGTCTCTACCTGGGCTGGGGCTTGGGGAATAAAATATTTAAATATGGGGGCTTGAATAGTTTGATGGTTCATCGTTGTTAAACATTGATATTACCTCGTTGAATTAAGCTTTAGGTACAAAGTAAATGTATAATTCTGTAGAAGAAGATTTTATTAAATTATTTTTATTATTGATACTAAAAAGTATAATAAACTTACTAAAAATCATCTGTTATCTGTTGTTATTATTAAATTGAATTATTGTATTGAATTGGCTATTTATGAAACAAGATTTACTGTTTAAATACCAATAATTCGAGTAACAAGTTGTGTCTATAATTTGCAGGCAAACCTCCTATTTCTGTTTACTGGCACGAAACTTGACAAGGTCAGAACTTTAGAACAATCACAACTAGGTAGTTATATCTAAATAACTTTGAAGTACATATTTAAACTAACCGTATTATCTTTTACTATTCTTATTAATAATAATAATTCTGTAACCCTGCCTACCCCACTCTGGAAATGATGGAGTGAAGAAGGGATGTTAACTGACAGATCAAATCTGGCACTTTTTATTCAATGTCCTAAAATTCGCTTGTAGATTCATATGAAGTATTGAACGATGACGTCACAATCACAACCTTCAATTATTAAATATTGAATTAGACATTACCTATGTTTTCTTGGATTCGGAAACCGCTATGGAGGACAGATGGAACCGATGGAAAAATGTTTGGCTTTTACTTTTGAATTATTTGATTTTATGAAATTACTCTAACTCAATTGACATTGGCGAAATCATAACGAAACCGTCATAAGTTAAAAAGAAGAAGAAGAATCGTTTAAGCCTATTTCTATATACATGTATTTTCTTGTATTTGAAGGATTAATTTAGTTTTTAAATAATATTTTTTTTTTACCTTGGCGAATTAGAAAGTACGTTTGTGCAACTGGGTGTTAAATGAATTTGTACTTGTGTCAATATCTCTAATGTAAATATGTATAGGCAGTATGTGACGAGGACCACCAGCGAACACACATTAGTCCCATATCATTATCGCCTTAGATTTTAACAACCCCATATATCCTTCAGCGCTAGCAAACATCCCAAAAAAGTTGGCGTCCTTTTGGTATTTTTTCTGCGCAAGATTACAGTTCCATTTGCTCGATAGGACTGTTGGTTTTTACGTTTCGAATGCCCTTTTTGTAGCATCCGGTTAGCATTTTGATCCCACAAGGTGATAATATTTCTTTTGTGCGTCTTGGATGTGGTTGGGGTTTAACTTTCTTGGAGTTAACTTTTTAAATTGTGATATTAAAGAACGTTTGTCGTTATAGTTACGAGTATATACTTATGATATGATGTTCGTGTCTAACATTCAAATATCTTGATCTTTTAAACTACTCAACTGATTTTAATGCAGTTTTCAGCGATAGATAGAGTGATTCAAGAGGATTTTTTCATGTAGGTGTAACAAGATCTGGATTATGTACGGGTGTTACAGAAAACTCACATAAACCGAAGCGAAGCGAGGGCGGGTCGCTAGTGTAGGTATAAAGATAAAGATGATCTGACAAAATCTTACTCCATTCTGTTACCTAACTTTTACCAAAAATAGGTGACGACGCGCGTATTTCTTATGAACCCGGTGATTTTTATGAAAATGCGTCTCTAAGGGCGGGTTTATCAAACGTTGTGGCGCGGAATATATTGCGTTACGACGTACTTGCGGAGATATGTACTGATATATTATGTAAATATTCTCTTGGCCCGTGTTTCTCGAGCTTACTCGTGAATCTTGTCGATATGTCAGGCAACGAACGGTCCATAGTTTACGTGGAATACAAAATATATCATCGCTGATCAAATATTTATTTAAGCTTATCACCTATTTGAAAAATCGTCTTACCTTTTTAGGGTTTCGTCGTCTCTGTCTATATGTCTGTTTTTCCATTTACTTTGTTTATAAATATTTGTGATTGTTTCTAATCAGTCCAACCAATAAATTCTGATACTCACGACTTAAATAAACATTTGCGTTAGTGCATAACATCACAAGCAAATCAGTTTTCCTGTTGGGAAATTGCGAAGTCACACAAACACGTACGGGAGGATATAATGTAAAATGTATGTGTGTGTGTCTGTGAAGCTTGTTTACCCTTTCCCGTCTCTTGGAATTCCCTTTTGTTCTTCGTCCTTTGCGTTTGCCAAATATATGTATTTTCTACACATAACTGGCTGAAGGAAATGGTTTTATTTCGCAACTATTTGATTCTGGATGATAAATAGCTTGGGATCGTGTTATGCTGATGTTGGAGGCTTCGTTTGGGTAAGTAATAAATAGTTATCGCTGCGTGACTGAGCAAATCTTGTTATTAATGAGTAAAGATATGGAAAGGAATATTTGATAGATTTTTAAGTGGAATCTGAAACCTATAAACATTTCAATTTCAACAGTGTAATCCCAAGCCTGCAAATGCGTTATTTCATCGGTAAATAAGTACTTTTTTATATGACATAAGTATACCTTGATTTGGGGCCGTATTGAGTGAGATCAAGATCTCAAGAGGCATCAGAAATCACAGTTCTGTACATGACAGTTGACTAGTTGTATCTTTGACGTGTTTTGAAACTGGCTTTTTACTCAAGAGCAGTTTTTTAAAGTAGTATTATGCAGTTGGCATATCATACCTACTCATAAGAGGCTCCATAACTCTATTTTTATTAAATTGTTCCTGAGCCTTCAATCTTTTCTATGTACTTATTACCCTATATAAGAATGTTTATCGTTGTCTGTTAGCCATAGTACAAGCCTTGAGATTAGTTTGGGACTAGGTCAATTCGTGTGAGATTGTCCCTGATATTTATTTATTTAGCCATTACAACTATACCTCCTCTTCGAACTTATTGTCATTTAAATACTTAGAAAAAGTTGTGGTCAAATACGTAAAACCACCTGTCCCTCGGTAAAACGCCAGGACCGCAAGTGCCGCAATCTTCTACATTTTTTCTTGCCCTTATTCGTTAGTCTCACACCCAATACATTATAATGTATACCGAACTGAATACTTTTTACTATGTGTTAGACTTCCCGTTAGGCTAGCAGGTGATCCTTATTAGTTAAGAATTAAGGTGCTTAATAGAATGACTTGGATCATGGGCAAGTTAAGGGTTACGCAGGCTGTCATTAAAGTAGTATTTTTAGTACTTAAAGTGACAGAAAATGCCTGTTTAAGTACTTTCAGTTTATTCGTATCAAAGTCAATATTAACTATAGGTATATCAGCTGGGGACAATCTCAAACAATTTACCTGGGCCCAAACTAAGCTCTTGGTTTGGACCACAGAACAGAAAAGCAGTAGAAGTGTGATGTGGGCGTGTCACGTGTGGCATGGTTATGCGGAGTTCCGCGCAACCTACCTTAGTTTGCCGCGATCGCTTTGTGTGTGAAAGATGTGCGAATAATATTTCTAAAATAGGAAATAAATTCAGAATTATGACTTATTTTGCTATTTTGGAATGTAAAAACGATAGCTACACCAAAAACATTTTCCATGGTGGCGTGTTCTTTTTATGATAGTGTGAGTATTGCCGACTACAGGTCTGATACTTAGCGAAGCTCATGGCACTTCCACGGTTATTTCTATTCTAGCATACTTACTACCTCGGATAGAAAAAATAATTCTCATTTACATACCAAACATGCAGGGCAAGAAACCGGCCTATCACACAGACATGTTCCCTTACGGGAATCGAACATGGGACCCCTTACTTTTGTTGCTTTATTATAGGCAGTTTCGCTACCAACCAGCTTGGCTAATCACGTCGTAAAATAAACTTGCACAAGTTGATTGGCTGCCGTTCTACTAAATAAGTATATTTTTATTTCTCATTATGATTAAGATAGGTTGACGATATCAGCAAAATTTTTTGCTAGTTTAAGTGTTTAAGTAAAATAAAATTAGACGATTAAAACGCAGGTGAATTTTATAATAGTAATACTTTCGTAATTAATACGTAGACTTCAAGTTTTTCAATAAATACCAATTTGTTCATTTTAGCCACGCATCAATAAATTAGATTAACGTATTGACAGTGTATATTGACCGTTACGGCGGCGTCAATAGATGTTGCTGGCAGTAATTAAGATGGTGGCGTACGCGCAACGTCGAGTCGCCGGCTATGGGACAGGCAGGATAGCCGGTTGACAGCCATTTTGGGACGTAGGGCTGTCGGGCTTAATGATAATGTCACATTTATCTTGACAGGCCATACTATTATAGATGTGATGAGTGAGAAAAAGAGATATACGTATTGGTTTTGACATTTGTTTGACCATTGGTTAACAAAGGCAAGTTGGTCGAAATTTTGATAATCTGGTATGTGATAGATCTACCTCTGAAACGGACTGAAACGATATTTCAGTCTGCTGAAAACGCTTCTAAAGCAGCAAAATCCACGATTGAAAATTAGACGCCTTATCTCATCGGCGTAACAATATCAACTGGCTTAGTGTTGCAAAATATTTAGTGGAAGGGAAAGTAGTGGCAATGCAAAATTGATGAATTAAGTTTTTACAAATAATTACAAGTTATATTTTGGGTTGTGAATTTCACAACATCTAAAAGTGAAAAGGTGCAGTTAAGCATAAATTCCAACATCCATACATTTTTTTACAAGTCTGCAGAATTTGGGACTGGGTCAATTTGTGATTGTCTCCTGACATTTATTTATTTTCACGTACCTGTCTGATTGAGCCCGTACCTACCTTAAGTTTATTTGACACATCGGTTCCTCGACACTCCCGACAGCCCTAGAACCAAACGGATGCTGCGCGCGCGCCGCAAAAACCTGCCGCTACCTGGTGTGATGCGAGACCTGCCACCTGACATCTGGGGTTATTCTCTTAAGACATCTTCATTTGGTAAGCGTTACGCAGCAATAGATATTTGCCATGGTTATTTAATGCTCATTTCGTGGCAGGGCCTTGATTCAAAAAAACTAAAACAAGGTCAGCTTCGGTTGTCTCGTTAGAGCGTATTAATAGGAGTATCACGAGTGTCTTGTGTCTTTGGTTGCAGGTTTAGTCGTCAAAGCAGCTCAGCTAAATTGCCTCACTGGTTAATAATTTGTCAAAGAACTAGCTGGAGATTTTTTGTGCCCCAATGCCTAGTTGTGCCAAGGGTAAAGGTATCTACCGCTGCGTAATGCTTACTGGCACATGGATCAAATTATATTTGCTGGTCGAATTCACCACCTGTATGGTTCTAACGAGAATACCACTACCCCTAGCACCTCTTCAGTGTCCTCACGTAAGGCGATGGCGTTCTATTTGCACTCGGAAATGCATTGACATCCTCGGACAAAATAACCTAAGTGCGAGAAAACTGTCATGAGTAAGTGATCTTACACTCAAAAAAATGAGAGCCAACAAAGAGAGATTTTCACTTAGTTGACATAAAATGAATACAATAGTTAAGATATTAGTTATATCAACCAAAATTGATAGTAGGTAACAAACAGCAATTTCTTAGTTGATGTACCTATCGTCTTGTCAGGCTCGTATGGGATCAAGACGCTTATGCACAACAATCGTAATCTTGTTACAAGCGACCAATTATTTTTTTCAGTGTATAATTAATCTGTGAAGGTTGAATATTTATGTTACAAATTGTGGGTGTGACTTTTTTGCAATACGGTGTTTGCATACGATGAGGTGGTCATTGTGGTCAAAGTGTATAGTTACCTATAGGAAGCGAGAGACCAAAGGAGCGAAGATATCTGATACTGCAGCTGGGGAAGGATACATGAATTACCTAAAAGTCTATCATTAAGACGTCTAGGTGTAAACGACTGATTGTCAAAGAAGGAAAAAAACAGAAGAAGGGCATTAAATGTGAAAAATGAAATAACAAATAATATGGGAAACAGCACGGATGCACCGTCACTATTCACCCTACAAAAAAAACTTGTACGAATATTAGTGAACATCACGCAAACTGATAGCTGCCGACCGTTCTTCCAAAAACATAAATTACTGACACTTACTAGCATTTACATTTTGGAAGCCTGTAAGTTCGTACGCAAACATGACGAATTCTTTAACAACCGAGACGACCTGCCCACAACACGACCAATACGCCATAAATAAAAAATATTATTGCCCTCCTCTCGCTTAAAAATCCATTCCTCCGGTCCCGTCGTAATGTCAGCCAAAATGTATAATAACTTACCTGAAACAATACGTAAAGAAAAGAATCAACACCTATATATAAATAAACTAAAAAATATTCTATATGAAAAAGCTTACTATAATATAACAGAGTATCTAAGCGATAAATTATAATATAATAAATAAGAGTATAAACATAATAAACTATACTACACCGAGTAATTATTAAGAAAATAAACAGATAGATATATAGGTAAATAGAAAAATGGAAATGTTTACATACATACATACATAATCTCACGCCTTCGTTCCCAGAGTGGGGTAGGCAGAGCTACAGAATATAACAAAATATAAAAATATATAATATTGATTAATTATTAATTGGATAGTCCTCCTCTCTCTTATATTGCTGCGCCCAACAGGGTTCATAGTGTACGAATATCACCTATGTAAGTGTATTATGTATTATTATGAGTGCAATAAATAAATAAATAAATAAATAAATAAATAAATATAATATAATTTTAGTACAAATAATATAATTTCAGTACTCGTATTGACGTAACGTGCTAAAAGGTTGCCACGCTGGATTATTAGACAAATTTATCACCATAAATAACATTCTACACAAAGAACCGAAAACTTTGGAGTTGAATTAAAAAGAAGAAACTCAGAAAAGCTTTAAAAAACGCAGGACAGAACAGAAACCGTTATTTATACACAAATATTCACAACTTACGTGGAACGATGAATATTTGGCAATTTATTTAGGCTTTGCCATCCAAAACCTGCATCTTAAGTAACACATCATTCTTATTTCTGTCGTAAAACTGTTTAACAATCTCATGATCACCATAATCCAACTGCACAAACATAATCCATACCCCATCTAAATTAATTTCCAACGTGTATAATTCCAAAACCTTTGATGTTTCTTTACTAAATTTTTATTGCCGCTTGATTTATATTACGAGCGCGTTATTCGTTTCTTGCATATCTGTGATACCTAATATCTAAAGTCGGACCTCCCAAGCGGAGACATAATCATCCAACGCGACAGTAATGGGGTTCAGAGTAATGGTAATAGGTAATAGTACCCCTTTTATGCCACAATTTGTGTAACCTTTGCGTGTGAAGTTACGATATATTTGGCTGTAATATTAAAATAACTGGCTGGAAATACGAGAGAAACTGGGTTGAGTCAACTTTGAAGCGAAGTCGCTTGCTGTAGTAAATGTAGAATGTGGCAGAACTAATAACATTCCGCTTTGATGATTAACGTCCATAGTGAACAATCGGTAAGTAATATTTTAGGTAATAAGGCAACTTCAAATGCCACCAGATAGATATTTGTTTTTACAAAACCTTTTACAAATTCATCTGTATTGCCTGAAGGATATGATTTGGGTGTCTTCAAATCAAGAGTGAATAGGCTTCTACTGAACCAGCTTCTAGACTTCATCATCATTTACCATCAGGTGAGATAGAGATCAATCTCTGGTCAGTCCAGAATATTAAAATAGACATGAAATGGTCACAGTTAATTTAAATAAAATACTGGTCTACATTATCGTTAAGTACATAGGTCTTAAAAAAATACAATGTCTTTGGGCTTCAAAACTCTTCTACGCCATCCCACATCTAACCGGCAACTTGTAAACAAGCAGAAAAAAGGTTTTGACAATATTACAAACAAGCATATTCTCCTTGCAACTTTGTTGCGCCAGGATAGATGACTTATAATACAGTGATAGTTTTTTATATTAAGTTTCTGACTGCAATTTATTCCCAGTGTCCCTCTGTCCCCGGTTAAATAATGCCGTGTTTCCACCAGGCCAGCGCAGACAAACTAGAATGCGACGCCCATAAACAAAGTGTCAAATTGAAAATTACCGCATTACATCTAGCTGTCCCGCATGCAGTGCGGCGAGTGTCGCAGACTTTGACAAATTCTCACTAAAACCATCTAACACCTAGCTCGAAAACACAACCCATATTCGTCTTAATTTAAAGGGCTAAAAATTACCTTTATTTTAATCACAGAGCTTAAAAAATATACCAGTTTGTGTAACTATACAGTACCTATGTTTCTTGGTTGGTTTGCCAATGCTTAGTTCAAATATTGCTAGGAGTTTTAATTTAGAATTCATTTTAGTATGTAAATCTAATGACGATGCAATATTATGGTATTTATGAGCTGACCTGATGATGGAGTCGGTTCTCCTCTTTTTTTTTTTAATAAATAAATAAATAAATAAATATCAGGGGACAATGTCACACCAATTGACCTAGCCCCAAACTAAGTTCTAGGCTTGTACTAGACAACGATATAAATACTTATATAGAGAAATATATACTTAAATACAAAGAAAACATCCATGACTCAGAAACAAATATTCGTGCTCATCACACAAATATCTGCCCTTACCGGGATTTGAACCCAGGACCGCTAGCTTCGTAGGCAGGGTCACTACCAACTAGGCCAGCGCGTCGTCGATGTACAGAACGAATGTACAGAAACCGAGTTTGGGCTTGTTAGTGTTATCGATAAGCAGATGATGCCCGTAAAAAAAATACATCCTGCAAACATGACTGGTGATTCTTTGTTACAAACCCAATGCTTGAGAAACCTATACAGACTATTTTCGTATGCATGATTTTGAGTTGCTACCACACAAAGCTTTCAAAACCTTGCAAGTTATTTGTGGTGCTAAATTGAATTTACTAGCAGTGTTTTATTGGTTCTCCGCGATTTGCATTCGTATATTGAATTTAAACAGCGACGCGTATAAAAACGTCGGCCTGTCAAAATACTTAACGAGACCTGCGCGTGCGCATGTGGAGTGAATAGAGCGGCCATTTTGATTATTTAACTGATTTACGGAGATAGTGGTTTTGCAGTGGATGAGGATTTGCTTATTTAGTTAAACATATTGCGGGTTATACAAAGAAAATGTAATGAGCCCAAATAATTAACGGCATCAGAGTTGTTCACTGACGATTCTATTTAATTTGGCATTTGTTCTGTCTTTCCATCCCCACCATCTCGATGGATGACAGTCTATTACTGTGTGTTTTTTGCAGATACAAGCTTATGACAGTTTTAAGCTATCAGCTTATTGTGGTTTGTGTGTTGAAGAATTTTAGATAAATCTCTTTCATTGATTCTTAATTCGAAGTTCACCTACAAGTGATGACGCGCTGCGCTGGCCTAGTTGGTAGTGTCCCTGCCTATGAAGTTAGTGGTCCTGGGTTCAAATCCCGGTAAGGGCAGAATTTGTTTGATGAGCGCTAATATTTGTTCCGGATTCATTTATTTATTTTAAATCAATAATGGGTTTGCGTTTGACCTCAGTGTCACCTGATGTTAAGTGATGACGAGGTCGAGGGTGTTACACGCTTACCCAGAAAATGCCTATTCACTCTTGCCTTGAAAACACCAAGATTATATGATTCCGGGAATACAGACGCAGGGAGAGCGTTCCACTCCTTGGTAGTGCGAATAAGAAACGACGCAGCAAAACAAATGTTTTCTATGTATTTAGATATACATATATTCCTCTATATAAGTACAGTCTATGTATTTATATCGTTGTCTAGTACCATAGTAGAGCTTAGTTTGGGACTAGGTCAATTGATGTGACATTTTCGGCTGATATTTATTTATTATTATAATTAAACAGATTTTGAAAGCTATAAACAGTATTTGTTTACGGTGTTAAACGTGCCATTTCTGCACCATCCAAAGCCCCTAATTTATTCCAAAGTTTATTTAAGCGCACGATTCTTTGAATAACAATCAACATCGGGTGAGCGCAAAAACTGCCGCCATCTCGTTAGGCGATGACGATGACGCGGGCACACCGATCATGGCTGATATTCGCTAGTTTTTGCGAAACATACTCAAGCTATAAGGTTAATATGATGGATGTGTACGTGTGGTGTGTATGAACGATAGGTTTTTGCAAGGTGTTGTGATTAAGGCAGAATTTTAGTGAAATAAAATAAAAGAAAACACCTTTATTAACCCTGATTGTAACCCGATCGCGATGTGCTTCTGATAAAGGTGCGGTTATGGGGGAAATCACTCGTATAAAATAAACAAGTTATATAAACTGTTCAAGCAATCGTCATGGTGAGGCTTATAACTAGGGTAGGGACTCTATTCAACTAAGGTTGGCGACAATAGAACTTGCGAACAATGTAAACAAATTAGTACTGTTTGACACATAACCTCAAATATTCTATAATTGTATAAGTAATTTAAAAAAAAAACGACTGACTGTTGAGTTTCTTCCGGCGTTTCTTCTCAGCAGTGGTCTCTTGCGAAGCGCTGGTAGATTTTTGACGTGTAAAAGTGCCCGTGCGGCCTACTTACTGAATAAATATCTTTAATCTTTTTTATCTTTTTATCACCAAGCGTGTTTTTATTAAAAATAAAGTATAATGAATACTTATTTCATCTTCAAATCAATATGAAAATAATGATCTAGTGTATAAATCATTGCAAAGACCTCACTTGATCTTAAAAAGTACGTGATTACGAGAAATCATGGTGAATTGGTTCGTTTGGTGTTGTTTACATTGTTCGCAAGTTCGATTGACGCCGACCTTATGTAAAACAATATTCCTTTGACATGTTATCGTATTGTTATAGTTATGATACAAATTAAAAGTTCATTTTTTCTAAATTCTTGATGGAACCCAAAACCAACCTACCTATGATATAAAACGACAGAGAAAACAATAAACTTTAACTAGCGCAGTGATTCTAACAGGGTCTTGGCCTCCGACTCCAGACTACGCCGCGCTTCGGAGTCTGAAGTAGCATTCTACAACCACAGGACTTTTAATTTAATCAATTAATTTGCTGCAAATTATTTCATCTCCAACGACGACGACGGATATAGATTACAAATGCATTCCATTCTGACTAGAAACAATGCGCAAAAAACATTATTAACTCACCTATCTGGTCTTGAAGTCTTGAACACGACGGGTCCATATAGCATAAAACATCTTGCAATTAAAAATGATAAATCCTATTTCGAACACAAACATGCATTAGGTATGTTAACAAATATACGTAAAAACTTTTGCAAAAACTATAACGCTTGTGTCTTTTGCTTTTAAGTTTATGCAAAAGGGATAGACATATTTTATGCCTCAACGCCTGTGAGTCAGAACCTCTGGCATGCTTAAATTTTTTTGGTCTGTGTAATAGGGTAGTTGACTTCCATTTTAATTGGGTAGGTGAAGTTATTTAAGGGGTTCATACAATACAATACAAATGTTATTTATTGAACACCACATACAATAACATCTCCGAAAGTAAATACTTCATATGAAATTATGTTATTTTGATAGATTGTTATCGTTCCAGAATGTAGTTGATCTTATTATTCTTAAAACTTAAAACATATCGCACCTTTAGAACAATAGTGACTTAATTGAGAAATTTTAAATTTCGAGTTAGGTCTCTATAATAATAAATGTATGACTTGAAGTTTGAAAGCTGAAATTTTGAATTAGGTCACTATTGTTCTGAAGGTGCGATATGGTCAATCCTCTTATTTGCAATGAAATAAATAAAGATTTCATTCTTAGAAGGTATTCGAGTAATTATAAAATATCATTTTCCGTACAAGTACTACGAAGGTCTCTGTACATGCGGCGCATTGTGTTACATCTAACTGAACAGAGGGCTCAGACAAGATGCACTACGCTAACTAACGTTTCTATTCGATTCGTTTTTAAACCAATCGCGTCACTGGTAGACCACGTGACTTTTCGTATCACGTCATCTTCCAGTGACGCGATTGGTTTAAAAACGAATCGAATAGAAACGTTAGTTAGCGTAGTGCATCATGCCTGAGCCGTCTGGCCTGGGCTCAAGGCCGAAGCGTATTCCGAATAATCCAGATTAATGGTAAAAAGAGTCGGAAATGATACGAATATATAGCTTATCATTGACTTGTGACCCACTGCGGTGTACGTCGGGTAAAATATCGCTATGTTCCTGTTCGTTATATTTGTTCCTCACGTTCTGTTCTGTTTGTCCTGTTAAACAATGCCCTAAGGCAGCGGCCGGCAACCTTTTGGCAGGCTTGGGCCACAAGGTGGCAAAATAAATTAAAGGCGGGCCGCACTTGTGATATTAACCCTAGAAGCCCAATATACCTTTAATTATACAATTATTTAACAAAACATTCACGGGCCGCGTGTTGCCGACTGCTGCCCTAAGGCATTAAGTCTGCCGTTTATGCAGAAAAAAGAAAATTATATTTCTTTATTTTTATGGGGTGTAACAGTTTACCGGCTGTGGTAATACTTTGTATCATTGTATTTTTAATTTTTAACAAAATATCAACAAGCCAAATACCCCGCAGGAGGTCAGAGCGGAGGTCGGCGCGGGCGCAGCTCAATCAACTGTGCCTAATCGTTGTCTGCATTTCATTATGAGCATCGCTATACGTTTGTTGAGCAATTATTTATCTTAATTGGTATTAAATTAAGTTTTTTGTCTACTACCTAGAAGTTGATGTTTATTATTGTACCAACACCAACTAGCTTTTTCCTGCGACTCCGTCCACGTAAAAGTCTGTTCTCTTGAAAACTGTTCGATTTCCCGTGATGTAAAGTAGCCTATGTCCATCTCCGACCTATGTTAACTATCTCTGTACCAAACTTCACTCATTTTCACCAAGGGCATGGCTTTCATCTCCTCGCCATTTCACTACGGATTGGGGACTGCACACATTTCAAAGGTTGGCAGGTTAATATAAGTGTGAAAGTTTATAAAAAGCATAACATGTAGGGATTTGTTCTCAATCACTCATGAATACCTACACGGATTTTAATGAGATGACGGCTAAAATGGCCGAGTTGAACCGAAATCGCAGATGAAAACGTTTTCATCAAATCAGTCCTCTGCATTTCCTGTTCCTTCATGTTGCCATAAAACAAAATACACTTGACAGTACCCCACGTGGCACCCGTCCCACAGTAAATCCTTCACCGGCGCCATTACGTGCGCGCGCGCATGCCTAGCGCTAAATGTGTCAACGCGCCGCAGCGCTGGCAAAAACGACAGGATGTCAGCTGGGATGGGCAGCTTCAAGTGCTCTGGTCGATTTTGAATGTTTTTGTTAGCTGGGATCTTCTGAATATACTGGCAAACGTGTCAGAATGTAGTTTCGTTGAATCTTATTTAGCTCATAGCGATTTCCTGCCGAAGTTGTGTTATTTGCAGGATAAGTTTAGTTTAACTTGTGACGCCGTTTTAACTTCATGCAACCCTGGATAACATTTTAATCTCCTTGTTTTTTAAACAAAATAATGGCAAACTCTCATTTCTCCTTCAATAATGATAATAATACTTAAAAATTAGTATCTAACCGAATACTATCTTAATAACCTAAAAAGAACCATTTGGTTCACTTCTAACTTTTACTTATTTTAATGGGAGAATGCGTGCAAAATACCGTGTTTTTTTTTACATAAAATGATGATGTTCAATGTATATTGTTAGTAATGATCTGAGAGTATGACTGCAACTGAATCATTACGAGTTTATTTCATAATGGAAAAATATACGTTACAATTGTTTTATTTCAGCACGTGGGATAACACTGAGGCATGTGCAAGTTGGTAAAATTATAAAACAGCTGCTGATTTATTCCACAATATCGGCATTTATTCAGATTGCTGCACGACGGTGTTTTGAAAACCAGATTTATATTAAGTTTTGGGATTTGATTGTGAAATTGTATCGCTTGTAATAATTTGAAATACAACATCACGACAGAACTCTGTTTGTTTTCTTTACATGAAAACTCACTTATAGTACAGGCGACTAGTTACGAAGAGATGTATCCACTTTTGGATCTTATTACAATGCATTAAGGTGAAAAAGTGGATAAAGCTCTTTGTACAACTAAATACACCATTTTTAGTAGTGGTGGTTGGACCCTGTGCAGGGTCCGTCCGGATTGCTACAACCATCACCTTTAACCCCCCGCCAAGCATCATTGTTTGCATTATTTTGTTCCGGTGTGGGGTATAGACAATCGGTGAAGTTACTAGCATAGAGTTCCATCTTGGCACTTAGCATATATGGGTCTCAGATCCTACTCACGATCAGGTGGCCTCCTGTGTGCACGTGTGCCTTCTCCTTGCCATAAAAAACCCTATTCTTAGTTTTGTACTGGAGCTTTGCAAGTTGACTTCTGTTAACGTAGTAAAGTGATTAAAAATAAGACCTTGTCCCTTTGTCCTGTCACATACTGTAGAAATAATAAGAAGGTCTTCAGTCATTCGTTCATATTTATATTTAAACAACCGAGCCGCAGTCTTTACAAAATTGTTTTTGTAATTATTCATATTTAATGTAGTTTTATAATAAAGTTCGGCTTCTCTATCGAGTCTGTATGAAGACTTGTTAGATAGCGGGTTTCTCGGAAAAGCCGCAAGCCGATAGCAGGGGTATCGGTAATTAACCTCTTCGCGGAATCGGCCTAATCGCCGCACTGGATTTACGGACCCAATACCGCATTTAAATATAAACGGGACTTGTGTTTAATATTAGTATTAAGACTATTAAGCGATCGTTTATGGAATTTCTCAGCTTAAAATTCAGATGACAGGTTCCGCTAGTACCGTGTGAAATAGACTCTATAGTAGATTTTGTCCTTGTCAAAGGCATTATGTGCTATGTCGTTCTTCATATGCAGGAAAGATGTAGGATTGGTCAAGTTCAAAATAAAAGCAAGTACAATTATAAAAAGTGCTTTAAGATGAAAATAATAAAACTTATAAAGATTGACTAAAAAAAATAGAAGAATGTCTTTGGACAGAGCATTTGGAAACAATATTAATTCTTCATTATGACCAAAAAAATACAAACGTGCGTATCAATGTTTAATTTTTATCTTCCCTCATCATCCAAAAATCGAACTAACTTTGAACTTAGATTGCGCTTGTGGTTGTTTACTGGATCACAACACAGCCGAGTCAATGTTAACCTTTGTGTCCGTGTTTAACTTGTATGTTTACGTGGCGTGTTCCGACGCGAGCGCTACTGGGTGCGGAGCAGTATTTGTGCCGCTAGTTTTAGCTACCATATGAGTTTATGCAGAGTTCTAATGTTTTTTCCGTTATCTAAATAATGCTATTGCTGAATTGGAAAAGTTTTTCAGTGTTAACATGGTCTAAGTTGAGTTGTACAGACATCTCAGTTGTAAGACGTTAGGTTTCCTACATATGGGTTGGTAGTATTTTTAACAACTGATCATTAAATTATACAGACAGATTATTTAAATCGTAGATAATGATTACGACTTATATTTGCCGGTGATCGGGCCTTGTGCAGTGTCCGTCTGGAACTCTGGATTCCTACCCTACTGCTATATTACCTGCTGTCCTGGTGCCAAGGAACAGTGCTCGCATTGTCGTGTTCTGGTGTAGAGGTAGCACAGTAGGTAAAATAGCTAAAATTGATGGCTCTTTCATTAGGACTCAGTGCCCACAGTTACTTATCGCTGTGTGCTCACCTGCCTAAATTTTTCATTTAAAATAAAATTTCTCTATTAATAAACTCCGCTAACAAATAGATATTATTTTACAACTCATGTTTTGAGCGAATGTAACATCAGAGTTGGGTCTATTCACCGACTCGCAAAATTGACAGTTGATAGACGTTGACAAGCAAAAACAAATGAAATATCTGATATGCTTTGTCGGCATCCGATCAGAGAGCCCGCTTGCTTTTTCAAACACGTATCTCACATAGCTTTAATACTGCAAACATAGACTTTTCTCAGCTGTATTTAAAGTAGAAGTTTCTAGTTATCGTGAGAGTTATACGAGCTTTATTAAGTAAGAAGAGAAAGACTATCTGTTTGAGAGTAATGTTTGTGGCCGGTGTTGTTTCTGCAAATGGCGGGCGCACACATAACGGCTTTTTGTTTGGGTGCGTTGTCTTTGCTTTGCTGTTACGTGGAAGACACAGTTTCCGTGCTACTGAGATTTATGAAATAGTTATTTTCCCGAGTAGTCAACGTCGTAGATGACCACTTTTCTCCCTAGTAGGGTGATTTTCTAAAACAACTCGCTCTTGAATTAGACAGGCCAATACCGGCAATTTCAAGTTGTCCCGTCATAACATAACATTTCATGGGGCGAAATCTCAGCTTACCCGTCGAGAGACCCCGCTCGTATGGTATGACTTCCTTATTTTATCGACCGTTCGAAAAAACCCCTTTTTAAGAGAATACCACCTCTTGCCGCTCTCACTGATAATATAAGAAATCCAAGCATATCCAGGGATTTCAAGCATAACTGTTAGTGGTTTCAATCCACGACGGCGCGCCCTGCCATTCAAATTGACATTGTAAGGTTGTGTCAATGGACAAATAATAAAGCAGTAGGGCGGGACTCCGTGCATTGAAAATACTAAATAGTTGGTAGTAACTATGCTGACAAACCGAACGGTTCCGGGTTTGATCCCTAGTAAATGTCAATATTTGAGTGATAGGCACGAATATTTTGTTCCTCACTCTTGGTTGCCTTAGTTTGATTCGCTTCTTATTCATGATATTTAGGTTAAAAACGGCTATACGTTTTTTTTTACGTCATGGTGAAGACAAGCGAGCACACAGGCCACCTGATGGTAAGTGCGACCTGTGACCATAGACATTTGCGTTCTCAAGAATACATCTGAAGACTGCAATGCTAAAACCGCAAAAGCGCTGCCAACCCTGAGGACTAAAATGGAATGCCTCTATGCTAGTAATTTTACCGGTTGTTTTAACCCCACACAGGAACACAAAAAAGTGAACACTGCTGCTTGGCAGTAGGTTAATGGATAAGATGGTGGAAACGATCCTACCACCACTGGACTCTACTGAAGAGTCTTCGTCCTAGTTACAAAACGCATTATAGCGCGTCAGATATTTGTGAACCCAATGTTGTCATAGTCACCTATTGTTTATGACTATTCTTGTTTAAATTATGTAGGTAAGATTGGCACCAGATATTTATTTATTTACATATGCAGAGTTAATGCTAAATTAACCCCGCCTTATATGGCAGCGTCAATTGTCAACTTCCGCAGCGCGCCCACATCCGAGGCATTTATCCATGCTAATCCACTTATGCCTCCATCGCCGCAAAACTCGATACAGCCCGAATGCTCCCACTAATCTAATAAGCCGGGAAATTATTCGCAATTATGCATTTGATGTTGACGCTATCTGACGAGGCGTAGAGCAAATACACATCAGATCTTGAGGAGATATGAGCCACTATTTCCCATTACATAACAGTATACTGCATCTTTGGTGATTACTTCTTATCAGGTAACTCGCATGCTAGTTTACCTCCCACTATTAAGTAAAAACAAACCCACCCTTTAAGAACAATAATGCAAAGTTACGTAACTGTATATTCGTTTGAAGTGGCAGCATTTGTAGGCACTTGCATGAAATATTTTATTGTTCTCTTTAAATAACGTCCCGATTTCTACTTATAGATGCCTTTGCCAGGCCTAGCCTGTTTGTCTTAACACCTGTAAACACACTGTAATCCTATGTATTGGCTGTTGTTCTCCCGAATACAATAAATAAATAAATTGCAATGGACTCAAATTGTAATTTATAGTCATATGGGTACAGGACGTTAAATAGTTAGTTGAAGTCTACATAAACCTGCAGGTATTATGTATTCATATATGGATGTTGTATTGTGCTGTAAAAGAAAAAAAATGTTGTGTAAACAGCCCCTCACTAGTTTGTAAGTTGCTGTGCACTACGAGGCTCCATAAAGATCTCATACCTTATAAGTTACCTAGCACTTGTAGTGTGTACATATGGAAGTAATAAATAATTGAGTAGGTACCTATAGACGATGCGGATCATCGATTTAAACAGTTCTCAAGTTTTTTAGGAAAGGGATGGTATGGTGCTCTGATTGCTCGTTTGTCTTTTCAATACTATCAAAAAACCCTCATAAAATTAAATTGGCTTCTGGTTACTGATCAGTCTGATCACTCACAGGCTCCCCGATTTGAATATAAAACTGTCCCAATATGTTTATAGTCATTATTGCCAGGTATCAGTAATGCCCGATGACAGCTAAAATGCCTCGTTCTAATCGGCAAGGGTAGCGAGGCAGGCGGGGGCGCAAAGTGCTGTCGATTCGGAGCTATCGGGTTCCAGCCTCGGGTTACCGCTCATGAACAATATTTGCTAAGAAAATGGTGTTAAGATAATTGAACATTACAGATATCATTCAATTGAAATGTGCGAGTACAGGTTAATTCAACAAGACACGGCGTTGTTAAATTAAAGTACGAATTCAAATTCAAATTCATTTATTCTGTAAGTAGGCCCTGTAGGCACTTTTACATGTCTGAGTCTACCAGCGTTTCCAAGGGACTCTGTTGAGAAGAAACGCCGCAAGAAACTCAACAGGAAGTCTTTTTTTTCATATGAGTAACTTATTACTATGATAAACTTAAGCTAACTAATTTAAATGTCACAGGGATGTACAGGTCCCAGTTCAGGTACGTTCTGTTGTAACCACGGGAGCTATAAAATATTCTGGGATTTAAAGTATTCTGTGTTCTAAAACGGGTTGTGGACTACTATATAGAACGACAAAAAAATCAAGCGTTTACATATGATAGGTATGTTTAAAAAACCCAGCTGTAAACCATCTGCGCCTTTAAAATACCTTTGTCTGTTTAATCCGTGTTTGAGGATCATTTTTAAGACGAATTATCACTTTTTTTGGATCTAACGAAGGCCAACATTATGTATGGTTCAACTGCGGTTTTAATTTAATACCTATACATGCTCACACGCATAATACATGTAGATTTATGTTCAAAATAAATCCTATGATCCACTATCTTTTACTCGCTTTTGTATTGTTTTCCATGATTATTTGAAGTCATGATGTATTTCAAGTCATATTTATCTCAATTCATAAAGGATTTATTTTCGACACCGTAATTTCACTGGATTTTTAGGACATATTTACACGTTAGATATTTAAGAAACTTTAAGCAGACGGTTTTAGCGATATGAAAACCGTACCTTTCGATAATTATGAACGCTAATGTCGCTAATACAAAAAATATGTGAAACAACGGGCTCCCCTTTAACTCATTTTTCGTCAAGGCAGCAGAGTGACAGGGACACTATGTCCCCATTTCGCGGTATCCCTGTATTTGCAGGGTCCACATCGGCAGTGCTCGGGAGGACGAGCTGTTTGCGCAGCTGATCGCGTCTCACGAGTCGTTCGCACGCGGGCACAGATTGAACAGATACTTTGGAAATCGACGTTCGAAGTTAAGTTAGCTCCATCCCTGTCGCTCATTATTCGAGACGGACTTATTTCTCTAATAAGTCCATGGGATAGTCTATGAACTCGACATTGATGAAATACTAGATTTTAAATAAGATTAGTTAAATATTTGATGGGTTGATACCTAAATAAAGAATCATTTATTATTATTATAGATATTTATTGAATTTTCTGTACATTAGGTTTTTTATAACAAATATTCAAATATAAAAGTAAAATAACAATACTAATACAAAAAAATAGACATTATAAAAAACCTAACCTACGAGTGGCGCCGGCAGCGGGGCAGGGCTCAAGCTACCGGTGGTTAGGGCTGCAGAGAGAGGAACCTCCTCACAATACGTGCCGTGTCGAGGAGTACTGCCTTCTGTATCTGGCCCTTGATCCAGCCATCTAGCGAGAGTCTCTTGAGGTGTTGGTCGAGACTCTTCGCTATAAGACCGTTTGCCGAAACAACTATCGGGACAATGATAGTCGAGTCAACATCCCACATGGCGGTCACCTCGTGAGCCAAGTCAAGGTACTTGCTGAGTTTGTCCTTCTCGGCCTTCACAAGGTTCTCGTCATGCGGGATGGTGATGTCGACGAGCACTGCCCGGCGTTGAGATCGATCTGTCAACACGATATCAGGCTTATTGGCAACAATAGTCCTGTCCGTGATGACAGATCAATCCCAATAGAGCGTAGCACGACCATTTTCGAGAACTGGCGCCGGTGCGTACTTATAGTACGGCACTTCAGACTCAACAAGACCATATTGAAGAGCAAGTTGCTGATGGATGATCCTGGCTACGAGGTTATGTCTGTGCAAGTACTCGCCGTTGGCCAAATGCGAATAACCGGAAATTATATGTCTGAGGGACTCGCCGGGGCAACGGCATGCTCGGCAAATGTCAACCGTGCCATCTCTCAGAATATATTTCCGGTAATTGTTCGTCATTATGACCTCGTCAGCAATTGCACAGACAAAACCTTTGGTTTCCCCAAAGAGGTCACCAAATCGTAGCCAGTTCACAGACGCTAAAAAGTCTACTTCGGGCCTTGTTAGGGCCCGGTAGAAGCGTCCGTGTAGCTCCTTGCTCTTCCATACGTTCTTGCGGTCTTCAGTGCTCAACACCGTTGGTTTGCGCCAGTTCTCGTTTGCCAAGGAAAGAGGCGTGAGGCTCTTGTCTACTGCAACCACATCACGATGCATCCCACACTCATTGCTAAGGAAATAATCCCTGAGATTGCACACCTCGCGGTTGTGGAGATTCTTAGCATTTAACATGCCTCGACCACCACATTTCCTCGGGATGTACAATCTCATAACAGATGAGCGTGGGTGCAACATGCGATGTGATTTAAGCAGTAGACGGACCCTCCTATCCAGGGCGTCCAGCTCAGTCTGAGTCCACCTTAGTATGCCAAAGGAGTATGTGAGCAGCGGCATCACCCAGCCATTGAAGGCGCGCACCTTATTGCCACCCGACAAAAGACTATTAAGAACTTTTGTCAAGCGGCAGAAGAAGCGCTCCTTCACTGACTGCTTGACATCGCCGTCCACAGTACCCAAAGACTGTGACATACCAAGATATTTGTAACTTCGGAGAGGGATCTGAGAGTCATTGTCTCAGAAAGCTGCAAATTCGACGAATTTACAACTTTCCCTCGTTGAACATGCATGACCGCACACTTATCTACACCGAATTCCATCTTGATCGCGTTACTGAACTCTTGTGTGATTTTCAATAATGCGATAAGATCTTGGCGCTTCGATGCAAACAGTTTGAGGTCATCCATGAACAATAAGTGAGAAATGACTTCAGCTTCTCTACGAAGTCGATAGCCAAGCCCAGAATCCGACAGCATAGAGCTGAGGGGATTCAAGGCTAGGCAAAACCACAAAGGACTCAGACTGTCACCCTGGAAGATGCCTCTTTCAATCTTTATCAAGCTAGGCGAATCGGAGGGGACATCTCGAGCACCTGGTTGACGAAGGACTGTGACCCACTGCCTCATACACACACCTAAAAAGGACCTCAAAGTTGCATCAACTTTATACAACTCTAAGATCCTTTCGAGCCATGAGTGAGGCACCGAGTCATAAGCCTTCTTGTAGTCAATCCAAGCAGCCGAAAGGGCCACCTTGCTTTGTCTGACTTGCTGGCAAATGGTCATGTCTATGAGGAGGAGCTCCTTAGTACCGCGGGACCCAACCTTACATCCATTTTGAGCAGTGGCCAAAACATTATATGCAATAAAATGTGCATTTAATTTTGTGCTCAAAATGGATGTAAGGAGCTTGTAGATGGTAGGCAAGCATGTTATGGGTCGGTAGTTTTTTGGTTCCGCGGTACTACCAGACTTGTGGAGCAGGAAGGTGACACCAGTTGTTAATAAAGGTGGCAAGGAACCAAGCTCAAGGGAATTTTGGAATTGCGCTGCTAAACATTCATGTGAGGCTTTGAACCATTTAATCCAGAAGTTGTGCAATCCGTCCGGCCCAGGACTTTTCCAGTTCTGAGCCATTCGAATTGCACAACTGACGTCTTCGGGGCAGATGGTAATAGGCCCCATTGGTTCAATAGCCTCACACGAGTGTTCAACAGCACGCATCCAGTCTCCTTCTGTGTGCACGACAGGCACCGACCAGATGCTGCGCCAGAAATTAATCATAGCAGCAGGATCCGGTAGGTGTCCGTCGCTCACACCTTGATCGGTTCCTTCCCACTTTCGGTACACCTTCCTCTGATCGCTTTGGAAGAGGCGATTTTGCTGGTATGTATCCACACGCTCTCTATAGCGACGAATACGGCTTGCCCACGCGTAAACCTTCTGCTTCAGGAAGTCGATACGTTCCGTGACACAAGCCATATAATGCTGGGGCCTTATTCCGGTCGCAGCAAAGGCTTGGTTCACGAAACGCATGACACGGGGGCGTTCATTACCCCCCCTGAAGCAGATTAGCTTTGCTATGAGAGTCCTAAACTTAACGATACGCCGCTCAATTCGCACTTGCCAAGCGGGGACAGACCCGCGAGCGCGCGGAGCTCGGTCGGTGTCCGGAAACTTGACTCGAGCTACGCGGCACGCAGCTATGGCCCCGCAGTACAAAATTATTATTATTATTATTATTAATACACCTTGTTAGGACTGAAAACCATTAATTAAAATTAGAATTAAAAACAAATTAACATCCGTTTTAATAATACGAGTTATGAATGTTATGATCAGGATCCCCCCGCACTGCAAGTCATAACAAGACCTACATAGACTTGACACTTGCACGTCTAGATGTTCTAGTATCTGCGTGGGCGCACAGACAAAGAATACGCGGGCTGCGCCTACGCCGCTCCGGAGACAATGCCGTTTATTGAGCCCATGGTAATGCGCGGTGGGCTGACGTCTCGGTGGAGGTTCCATCTTTTCGAAATAAATTGCCCAATGTTGTAGTTTTTTTTGTGTTCCTTGTGTGCATGACGAATTGGTAAACACTTACGGTTTTTTTTAATTCTGCTCTTTCAGGATTTTTATAAATCAAACGTAACCTAACTTAGCCCTATCTATCTACATACGCTAGATATTTAAGAAATCCTTTACTTAAAGACAATATGCCCAAAAAAATGGAAAGAACGTGCTCCCACAGCCGAAACATATACATTGCTGGACATATCCCTTCCCAAAGAAGTATTCCTTCGTTGCATTCAGCTGCTTCTCGTGACTTTTACTAGATCATCGGTTCACCTCGCAGCAGGCATGCCAACATTGCGTGTTCTGGTTGATACGTTAAAAATGTCACTTAGTTATACTTACATACATACATAAAATCACGCCTGTTTCCCAGAGGGGTAGGCAGAGACCACTTCTTTCCACCTGCTACGATCCGATAAATGTCTTTCGCTTCTTCCACTTATACATATCTATTTAAATAAAAATATTTGTGAAATTGAAGACCTAAATCCTACATTTTGTAGCCAACATGGTTCCTCTACTCCTCATTCAGCGCGTAACATTTAACTTGCTAAGTCGGCGCGATTCCACGAACATCATTCATACGCCACAGTATTAACATAATCGAGCATTTTCCTTCCACCATCGACATTAGAAACGGATGTATTTATACGAGATTCTAAGAAGCTCTTTCGAAAATACTAGCTTTTGCCCTTGATTCTGCTCGAGAAGTACGTATTAGTTAATCGTGGCATTCGTAGTTAACTTTTACAGTTCTTGAAGCAAGTATTAAATAGCTTGTATTTGTTGGAATCTTAGAGTATTTAATTGTTTGGTGCAAAATGATATACATCATTTCTTGCTTCGTTGTGTCTTAAGGGAAGGACGAGCAAACAGGCATCCGTATATAAATATAATATTAATAGACCATTTCGGTTACTATTCAACTCTCAATGATATTTCGTGTAATTAATTACTAATTTCCGAAAGTGTTTTAACTTTATCGCAGAAGCAATGGTTACAACAAAACATAGTTAGTTAATGTGATACGCTATAAATATTTTGAATTTATAAGTTGATGTTTTAAAAGACAAATTGAAACAGCACGACTGGGGTTTGAATTCGATTTAAACTGCGATCTCGAGAACACTTTACCACTAGGCCACCGACGCTCGTCGGTAAACATACAATGACAATAACACATGTCACTGTACAGAAGCATAATTTTATAGCCACTTGAAAAACGATGCAGGCTGCACTGATTGTTTATGTTTAGGTAATATAAAGGCGACCGTGGGACGCATCAAACACTGAAACGCGGAGCGCATACTTAAGTGGTTTTTTGCATTCCAACTGGGTAGAAAAAATGCCCGGTTGGGCTATAACTGAATCGACTGACGAATCAGAATGTTGGAGCAAAATATGGAAAGGGACCACCGTGTTGTCTTACGTTAATTGAATTGATAGGAGATCCAGAACACGTAAGTTTGTGTAAGAAACTTGTAGAAAGCTATTTGTTTCATCTTTTTAAGTGCGTACAAAAGTGGAATCTTGACTAAAAAATCAATATACGTCCGAGAGGACATCATATCACTCAGAGAACTGGAGTTTTCAGACTTCTTTCAAATGTGAGGTGAAAGGATATTAGGCAGTTATTTGTCATAATTTATTGTATCCCTCTTACGTCTTAATATCGTTTATTTATACAACAATAAAGTTTGTTGAGTATTTGAAAATCTACATGACAGTTGGATTAGGACCTCTCTTCTACAACCAATGCAAAAATCCTCTGAAGTTGGTTTCCCCTTTTTTAACGTGCCTCTCTAGTTAATCTTGACTCGTTTTCCTGAAAATGTATGAACCGTCCCGTGTTACTTTAAACCGTTTGTTTAAATTCATGGCTAAGTCAAGTAATACGTATCCAAGGGCAGTAAGCCAGCTAGGGCATGCAGCAACATGTAAGTTAGTCTGTCGTGTTTGTCAGCATGATTTAACCTCAGCTCGTTACATGCGCCGCCCACGCCGGCGCCCGCGCAGCGATAGGTGTTACTGCGAACTTATGATTTGGCTGATGGGATCGATTGAGGTAGAAGAGACAGTCTGTTGAACTGGGATTGTTTAATATTAGTCTAATGGAATATTGGAATGAAGCGAGATGTCACGTGAAATGCAATTTAACATTCGAACGTCGAACAAAACATCGGAGTTATACGTAAAATTTGAAGTTTAATATGTAACCACAGGTGTGTTATTCTCTCAAAAAACGGCGGCCGGTCGGACGGACGAGCGAATAAAAGCGGCGACTTTAAGTAGTCCCGTCCGACCGAACAAAACACATTTTAGCGCGTGCATTGTCAATTAGGGAGCCTTATACGTTCGTGAAGTCATGCTGCCAAATTGAATACACGCGCTAAAATGTGTTTTGTTCGCTCTGTCGGGACTACTTAAACTCGCCGCTTGGAGCTTCACTCGAGCGAACGATCACCTTTGCTTGTTGCGAGAATCACAACCCTGGTATAGGTACTTTACAACGAGCTCGTTAGAATTGTACCTCATAATCAGAACCAGAATCGTCATGACTTTGTCCAATTCGTGATTAAGTGTCCACAATCCACGTTGGTACGGCTGCCAGTCAAATTGTCATTAAACACTTGCGTTTTTACCTTTGTGGATTGAAGCACTCAGACAAATTGGAAGAAGATTGTAATGTAAGGTAGGTCGATTCTTTTCTCACCGTTTGAAGCACCTTCAGAACATTATTTGAGTGGAGTTTAAGTGGACAACGCTGTGTTTTGTTTTGTTTTAGTTTCTTTCGTTCCCCTGTACCTCTCTGTGCCATTTTCAGCTCATTCTCTTTCAAGTTACTTCGTCCAGTAAACAGTAGTATTTTGAGTACAAACTTACTGTTTTCACCATGTTTTCTTCAATTTTATAGTCGGCAGTTTCGAATGCAATGTTTTTTCTTTGTCTTTGACTTTTATCCTGTGACCAGTCTGGCCAATCGTTCTCCTCGTCAGGAGCTCGTACCGCCCACTGGCCTGTCACAACGCAACCACTTTGCAAATAAGCGAACAAAACATTAGCCCGATCAAACATTCGATCGTAACATGATATTGCATTACTTATC